>JAGKQA010000038.1:0-277723 GCA_022609195.1 Plenodomus libanotidis
AGGTTCCCCGCTTGATGTGTTGGATATCAGGCTTCTGATGGCGCAGCTGACCGCTGGCCTGTTCCTGGACCTGCTGTTGGTCCTTTTGGGTCATAACACCTACCCTTAAATTCCGCGTACGAAATAATAATATTTTAATTATACAAACTAATTTAGGAAGCTTATATAGCTTATATAAAGCGTGTAGCCTTTACAAATTAAGCTGTGCTTAGTGGATATACTTATGGTTATAATTTTAAGGTTAAAATGTAAGAGAGAAGAGAGTAATTGGACTGCTTTAAATAAAATCTAGAGTGGAAGAAGACGGGCTTATAACTATAATGAGTAGCGCTGTATTAGTTAATAATAAATTATATATAAAGAAACAAATGAAAGGATAAAGGGTTCTTAATAGTATGAAAGTGAGCGTAGTATCCACTTATAGTGAAGCCTTTTGTGACACTTTCAAATTTCTTTGGTCAAGACTACGGTCCCGCATATGCTAATAGCGTTTATGCTCGGCTCTGACTTCGCCACTGCCATCTGCGCCCGCCCTACCAGACGCCGGAGGAGCAGAAAACATTTCTATACAGAAGCAAGTTGTTGTACGCGCAGAGGTAGCCTGAGCTTCCATGCTTAGCCGTTCTCACCGCTGAAGTAGATAGAATGTCTTTATAAATGCGTCCCGGGCAATAAATTCGTGGGCGACGTCAACACTGGCAGTCTCGCAGCCCTCTCACACGTTGGATAGCTATGCAGCAAATTCGCAGGCTCAAGGCGAGGAGAGTTTGCTACTCTTCTAGACCAAATCCGCTCATCGCGTCACACCAAATAATTATTTCAAGAAGCCTTGTGGAACGAAGTCCGATCAAGCTGGGAAGAGATACTTGGGACACACAATTCATATTCTAATTTACGTGGCTATAGGAGGATGCCTACGCGGTCCGAGCCGATAGGAAGATGAAACAATTCTGTGAAGACTGCTTCAATACAAGACCACCCTCAACCTCAAGCCACAACCATACAGTCTGATAGTTCAAGAACTTGACAACGCTTATCGATACTGACAGTCGACGCACTTTCGGCCGACTGCAAACCACGAAAGATCAAGAGTACAGCAAAGTTGGGCGAGATGCTCAGGACTGCATCAGCCAGGATATAAACGATGAATGAGGCGACGTGGATTGGTCGGCGTCCTAGAGTATCTGATAACTGGCCCCAGAAGAGCGGCGAGATGCCTTAAGTAATAAGATACGACATAGTGGTCAGTGCCACAGTCCCAGGACTAATGTTGAGATCGCAAAATTGGGTGTTAGTGTGACAGCACTACGCTGAACCATTGTGCTAATACATCAAAAAAGGAATGTTGTTATATTACTAACACAACCACGTCAAGCGCTACATGCAAAGTATAACATTATAATAATACTCCACGCTTTAAATTTTATTATTCTAACAAATCGTTAAAGCCGATTGTCTAAATGTGGATCGACATAACAGCCCCTAAAAGCAATTCATAAAAATACTTTTCAAGCCGCAAGTTAAATTCCTTCCGAAATACTAAAAACAACAAAAATAATAAATAATTTACAAATAAACTTTCTATATAATCAAAATCGGTCGTCTTCCGGTATAAACTCGGAACCCTTGAATTACAATAAACTATAATAGCACCACACTTAACTATTATGCTAACACACCAAAAGAGGAATATTATTATATCAGCAACACAACCACATTAAGTGCTATATATGGAGTACGGTACTATGGTAATTAGTGTGTTCGGGCGCGTGGCCCTTTCTACAAATCTGTAGAATGGACCTCAGGAAGGCCCAGGAGACATTGCACTGACTTCCGAAATGTTATCCGGGGATGGGAAATAAATGTTGGAAGCGAGTCCTGAGAACAAACCCGCCGTGCCTATAATGCCCACGACGGTCCATTTTTGTCGCTTGCTGCAGATGTGGAAAGGCTTATCTTCCTGCACTGTTACCGACCGTGGTAGTTGTGTCGCAGTGAACTCGTCAGAGTCGACAGATGGGTTCTGGCGAGGCTCTTCTGGCAGAAAAACCGGGTTTTCGAGCTCCGGTGTTCTCGAAGTTGAATTTGATGATACGACACTCAGTTCCCGAGCGATGAGGCTGAGCTGCGCTTGTTTGGAACATCTTGCGCTGGCAGCTCTAAGTCTGTCCTCCAACCTTCCAAGGTTCCCCTTTCTCGGTACCGTATTTCCCCCGGGCTTGTACACAGGGCTGTAGCGGTGATTCTTGATCCTGCAACGACGTAGATATCCTGTCCTGCTTCTCGATAGCCTTCGAGAGTGGTGACTCAGCGTTGCTGATTTGTACTGGTGGTGTCTAGGGGAGTCATTATTCTTCGCGAATAGTGTGGACAGATGCAAGATTTCGATGCAATATGTCTTCGATGCAGCGTACTGTCGAAAAAGCGAAGGGATATTGCACCTTATGGTAGTCTGCTCTCGGGAGAATGGGTCTCGGATCCGGGCATCTACATACTTGCTGCCGAGTCAGGCTGTCGATAAGTATTTGCGAAATGCGCCTGGTAGGTTAAGAACTGCTACTCCAAGAGAGTCGTGTTGTTTCGCCATTGTTCAACCGTGGAAGGTGATGTGCTGCTCCGATGTAAATAGTTGGTAAGTCTGGTTTCAGAGGCCTCAGGCGCAAGCGCCTTCAGGATCTGTCTTCATCGCACCAAGTTGAATGTATACGCCGATATCAGTTGTCACCATATTTCATATCTGAGGCGAGCTGTTTTGGTGGCGGCCCCCGGGTGACATGTTGCTATACTAGCGTCTATGGGTGCTGCGTCTGAGCTTTGAATCTCCGCGGCTTGCTACCTTGAGACGTACTACCAGTGTCGATCGATACCTGGTGCATGCGCTCTTTGAATGTCTGTCTCTTTACACTATCAAAGGCACTATCCTTCGGTCTTCGGCATTCGCCAAATTGCTAAGTGAGGGGTCACGGCACGAGCTTGAGAGCAGTCGTGGAAGTGGTTACAACTTCTTCTAGGAAAGTTTCGTCGGCAGGCTACCGTCCCTTGGCTGAAATCAGCTCGTCTACTACAGAAGGGGTGTGTAGGAAAGTAACTAAATAGGAGAAATTCTGTAACTCTGAAATCCTGCCCAGACGATACTCGCCAGAGCGCGCTCATAGGTAAGCACCGCAGGCGTTCCTTAGTTAGATGATAGTTCCTTAGATTTGAGAAAGCTTCTACTGGCCTTTGGCCAAAGATTTAACAATTTTCATACAATTTTAGTGACGTCAACTATCGAGTATTAGTAGCAGTCTTCAGCTATCATATAACTTGAATCATGCTCCGAGTCTTTAGTGAATAGTTTTTATTTCTTCATACAAATCCTGCTTTACTCGTTTATTTATGTACATTTGATCGAGCAACGATGATGTGAAATCACCGTGTAAATAGAGTCTAGCATAACTGCGGCCGATCAATAAATGACTTAAAACTCTAACCAAGAATCTGCTTTTCTCTCTGCGCCAAACGTGTCGTCCGCCGTTTCCACATGACTCCCAGCGAGATTAAGGCGGACAGACCCGCCAAAGAACCAACACCAGCAAGAATGCCAATAGACGTTGGCGTGAATGCCGCGACTGCCGCCTCCCCGGTGGTCTCTATTTCTATTGATGTAGCTGCCGTATCCACCAATCGGAATGCTTATGGTTGTGGTTGGAGCCCCAGTCGAGATGCTGGCGGTTGTACACGACGAGACCATGAGGAAAATGATCAAGGGCTTCCTTCGTCAAGGTGGTGCCCATATCTAACCATATAATTCATGAACTACAAAGTCTGAAGCCTCTAAATTATCTATACGACGGGGCTGGTAACTCATATCTTGCTGTGGCGACATTCCCTGACGGCGAAAGCTCTTGTGGTGAATGTGCCCGTAGTTCAGTTATAAGCTCGATCAGAGGAGTTGACCGCAAGTCTTAGAGGGCCCCCAGCCTTTGTGAAGCCTGCAAGTCCTCAAGGCTTCAAGTGAAAACTCGTGTTATTTGCTTCAAGTCGTTTCGATTCACGCTCAACTCTGATAAATGACTCAATACCTTTTTTCGCTTGAACCATGAACACAACAGCTTCTGCAGGAATTTGTTTTGTTAGTTATGGGCGATATGCCATGCTCGGGCAAGATGGTGACTATCACGATGAGGAAAGGTAGAGACAAAGTATATAATTACGGTATTACCTATAATCGACCGTGATTGTAAGATACGGAGCATCACCTTCAGTGACGTCGCATCAATCATCAAAAATAGACCCAAATTCATTGAAGAGATTCATTGCCTCTTCTCGTGATGGTAATGAGACGGAAGCCGACCCCCTTGTATCCAGCCTCCCACATAAAGGCAGGTATACACGCCATTCCTCAGAGGCCCAACGGTAACACGATTCGAAGACTGGGTCTTCTGAAAGAGCCTATGGTCTACATCTCCGTGGTGATCGTCGAGATCAGGCTTTCCAGAAGCTGCAGCTGCGCCACTGATAACGTGGATCTCGCGCAGGTGCTCAAACTATGAAAAGAGACCGCGTGAGCGCCCTACCACCCTTGTAACCCCATCCTAGGTAATTGAGTACGTTCTGAAGTCCCTGATCAACTCTTCTGCCCTTCATACCGATCGCGACATTCTTGACTTGACGCAACACATCACCAATCGAGTCGGGGTTGATGGGAAGCTGCGGCAGGGTTCGGTTGGCAACGTCGACGACGCCGGCCCTGCACAACACATCAATTTGAGTGAACCAAGGAGTCTGGACCGGAATGGCCGTCTCGTCATCTCCGACCCCCTTCAGTGCGAGGGTTGTCTGGACGTTGAAGCTGCCCTTCCTTCCAGGACTCCTTGTCGACAACCAGCAGCTTGCGGTATCCTTTAGTCCGCTTAGCTACCATCGGCAAGGGTGTAAGAAAAGCCGTCTCCGTCGAAGACCCAGGCAGTTGCTTGCAGTCGAGGCGGAAACAGCACATCCCCATGGGGCTAACCACCCCAAAAGCCATGTTCCAGATGAGGCACCGTAGTTCGGAGGGCAGTTGACCGAAAATTTTGATTGTAATTGGAATAGTAGCCCGTAGCGGCACCTCGAGATGTTCAGACGCATCGTTCGTAGAGTGAGCAGCCTGTGTTGAGAGGCGAGTGTTGAAAGATTCGCGTTACATTACGAGACTGGGTTCGAGGTTGGGTTCTGAATCGAGGAGAGTCGTGATGCCGGACTCGGATTCCGTGGCCGTGATGGGAGACCTGTTCTTCTTGCAGATCGAACGGATCCAAATACAAAGGGGATCCATGATACCTGACAGATATTTAAGCTCCAGGCAGCGCTTGTAAATTGGAGAATCTATCTTATGACAAGCATCTCCATTCCAAAAAACGACCTTGGGCTGACCACGAAAAGGGCTGCGGGTCAGTAGCAAATATATACTTCAATAGGTCGAATGCAGCATCGAGGACGTGCACTTACATGTGAAACGAAATCAGAGCCTAGGGCTCGGGGACTATCAAAGCTTAGGTAGTCTCCCAGCTACATACATTGATGCTTGCTTCGGTTCCTGCCTGCAAAGTTTGATAAGGTGCACATGGCGAGGTCATTGAGCTGGCACTCTGACACAGGACGAGGACCGATATGGGGTGGTAGACAGGACCACCAAGTAATATGTGTCCAGTTCGGGGCACGTATGGTCTACATCCTTTTCACAAGAGATAACACACGAGAGGGTTCTTGGCCTGCAGAGTACGGGATTCAACGAAGGGTCGGCTAACAGCTCTTTATGCTACTCAAGAGACGGTCACAGTGATCTCGCCACTAATAAGACCGTCTGCACTAGCCCGGACGATAAATTCCCCGGCTCCAGTTCCCTTCACTATGGCCAAGGCGTATCCATTGAACGCCTTGCGTACCAGGCTTGGGAAGACAGTCAAGTCTGTCGGGTCACCATTATCCGTAGCCACGATCTCACCTGCTCCTTCAACCGAGAACGTGATTTCGTTCGCGGCAATCGGCACTCTGTCGCCAACCTCGTCCACCACGGCGATAGAAACAAACGACAGATCATATCCGTCACCAGAAATAGCTACACGATCAGCAGTGATGTTGAGCGATGTCGGTGCACCCACAGTCCTAACTTCCTCCTCCGCCCACACTTGACCGTCCTTATAAGTCACAGCCCTCAAGCTCCCAGCAGAGTAAGTAACATTATCCCACCTGAAACGGTACTCGCCCTCCGCCTTCGCGAGTCTGCCCGCGGAGTTCCCATTCACAAACAGCTCCGCCTCATCCGCAGACGAAAACACATGCACAGGCGTGACCAAGCCCTCACGCTGCCCATCCCAGCTCCAATGCGGGACAATATGCGCGCTGGCCACTTCCGGTGCCCACCGCGTCTGGTACAGCCACCAGCGGTCCTTCTTAAACCCCGCGAGGTCAATGATGCCAAAGTACGAGCTCCGTGCAGTGAACTCCTCGTCATACGGCGTCGGCTCGCCAATGTAGTCCCAGCCCGTCCACACGAACTCGCCCGCCGCGAACGGTTGATAGGCGTCCTGCTGGTAAAAGACCTTATCGGCTGACGAGCCCCACGACGGCCCGTACAGCTCGTACGCGCTGACGTACTGCAATGTGCTGTTGCCGCCGGACCCATCGGCCACGATCGCGGACTGATTGGCTACCACGGGGAAGGTGTATGTCTCGCGCGAGCTGAGGGATGAGGCGCTTTCGCTTGTCCATAGGAGCTTGTCGGGGTATGTGGCGTGGAAGTCTGGGAAGCTGCCATCGTAGCTGGCGCCGCGACCCTCGCCCTGGTAGTTCAGGCTGATCAGGTCGCAGACGTCGGCTAGGGCTGTGCCGGGGCTAGCGTTGTTCAATGCTGAGGTGATCGGTCGCGTGCCGTCCTCGGAGTCCACGATGTCCTTGAGTCTCTGACCGGTGGCTCCGCCTTCGGCGGTAGATTGCTCTGGGATCTCGTTGCCGATGCTCCATGTAATGACCGAAGGATGGTTAATGTCGCGTCTAACGAAGGAGCGGAGATCGGCCTCGGACCAGTCTGGGAAAAGTAAATGGTAGTCATCCTCGACTTTTGCGTTGTTCCAGACATCGAAAGCCTCGTTGACTACAAGGAATCCCATGCTGTCGGCCAGATCGAGAAGCTCAGGTGCAGGAGGGTTGTGTGACATGCGGAGGGAGTTGGAGCCAAGATCGCGCAGATACTCGAGTTGGCGTTCGGCGGCGCGGTAGTTGAACGCAGCGCCGAGAGCGCCGAGATCGTGGTGATTATTCGTTCCTTTGACATAGACTCGCTCGCCGTTGACGTAGAGGCCGTCCCCGGTGTATTCCACAGAGCGGATGCCGAATTTGGATTCATATGTGTCTAGGACGGAGTCTCCCGACGACACTGTAGTAACGGCAACATACTGGTTTTGTGTTGCGGGAAGCACATGCCAAAGTTGAGGGTTCGCGATAGTGACTGAGCCATTGACGGTCGCTTTGCCTTGAGCATCGAGATCCACTGATGCCGTAGAGAAGGTAGCCACCACTTCGTCGGATCCTAGAACATGCACTTCAGTTGTCACATCGACAGTCTGAGCCTCGTCCAGCTTGTTCTCCACCGCAACAGCCAGGTCCACCGTTGCAGCGTCAGCCGAGACACTCGGCGTTGTGATCTTGGTGCCGGATTGCGCGACATGAACTTTGGATGTCTTGACGATCCAGACGTTGCGGTAGATGCCTGCGCCAGGGTACCAACGTGATGACTCCTTCGCGTTCTCCAGGCGCACAGCCAGGATGTTGTCTTCCCCAGCCTTGACGTAACTCGTCAGGTCGACTCGGAAGGATGCATACCCGTATGGCCAGCCACCAGCCAGCTCTCCATTGATCCACACAGCCGCGTGCGACTGCGCGCCGTCAATGTCCAAGTAGATGGACTTGGTGCCGTCCACGTCGGCCTCGGAAAAGTCTAGGTTACGGCGATACCAGCCAACTCCGTTGGATGGCAGACGACCCATGCCGCCACTGATGCCGTCGGCGAGGAAAGGACCTTTTACAGCCCAGTCATGAGGCACGCTCAGCTGTTCCCACGAAGAGTCATCGAAGGACGGCTGGACGTAGATCACATCGGCTCCTGGCGCTGTGCTGTTCGTCGGGGACGGGTACTGGGTGCCGACCAAGAAGTCGTTCGCTTGTGGCAGGATCCATGGCTTGAGCGAGTCTTCATAAGAGAGACCGTCGGGACTAGTCTCGAACCGTTGGAACCTCCAGGCGCTGTTGACACTGGTCCGCTCACGAGTTACTGCTGCTGCTACGGCTCTGGTGTTGGGCTTCGCAGGGTGAGCGCTGACCGGAAGGCATAGTGAAAGGACAGTGGATGCCGTGAGGAGCCCGTAGGCATTACTCGCGGCTCGAAGAAGTGAGTGCATAGTAGACGGTGGCAACAGAGAAATGCGCCACTGGATACTCGCCAGAGTGCTCATCCATCTTCCACTCGAGCCATAAATCCCATGGTATTGTGGTAGTTTATAAGTGTATCACCTGCCATGATGCGTTTAGCCGCTCGCGGTAAGTATCTACCGAGATGCTGCGGCTGCGAGGGGGTCGACGTCGCTTTGAGGCTCGATCAGCATAAACCTGAACGGTGGGTTTGCACAGCATAGCTTGGCCTCCATTGCAGGTGGATATTCGCTTGAGTGGTACCAAAGTAGGTGATTTCCCCCGCATATCTTGGCACGGACAAACCCTCCGTGGACTTCAGGGCTGCCCTGTATCTTGTAGTAGGCGTAATACTGTGAATAACAATGACACAAGCCTAGAAATTCCGCTAAGTGCTGGCTAGCTCGCAAGAAAGGCACTCAGGGAAGGCACCTTGGAAAAGTTCTTGTTGCAGGATCTCTTTCAAAGTAATGGGTGTACGTCGTCGTCTTTTACTCGGCTGGCTGGCGTTGACGTCCGAGAGCTATATACCAAGTCCCGGCATTCCCCTGCTGTTGCTCCTAGCATAGCAAGCGGTGGAGGGCGTTGAAATGGCAGAATCAGACGCCCATCCAACTTCTTCGGCCGACGCTATTGAATGTGCCAAGTCACTCACTGTACTGTATAAGGGATCGCAAGTGTGACTTTGTTCTGGTTTTTCCTTAAGTTCCACTCGTTGCGCTATGAGCTTCATTTAGAGGAAGACCATGCGGATCTTCTTCATGTAGTTGGATCGGCTGGCTTCTTCTGTTGGCCGGTTCGCATGCCTTCGTCTGACAGCAGCGGTACCAGCTAAGGCTTTATTTTGACGAGGCATCGTGTGGGCAGTAGTATCGTCCACTCGGCTGTAATTCCCTCTGCCAATGCATCAAGCCAGGGGTCAGCCAAAGAAGTCACGGACATCTCGCCCCCTGTGGCCATCATGTGGCCATCATAGTATTTGGTGAACGGCTGATTCAGACTGGTCGGTCTAATTGGTTTCCTTTTGTCCTAAGGAGATGAAAGGATTCAGGTTGCTGAAGTCGTCCAACACGTTGTTTCTCGACACCATGTACGTTTCTCAAGTACCAAGCACGTGCACAGAGAGAACGAGACCCCGATGAGTGATCTGGTGCCTCGACACAACAGCACTCAAAGTATTAAGTCAAAGACGAGGGGCAGGGCAATTCTTACTCGCCTGACCGACACCGAGGCAAGTCTTGTATACAGGAGCACCTCGCAATCTCGTATTTCCCCGGAACCAATTCAGTTCACAGCCAGTAACCTCAACGGAGTCTTGTCCAAATTACTGCCGGAGACGTTTCTCAAGGTCAACGCATCGGTCCGGGCTCCATTCGCCTCCAGCTCTCCAGCTGTGCCAAAAAAGCATTTCTCTCGTAGAAACGCTCCATATTGTGCCGAGTCTAAGCATTACCAATTGGGGCACGGGCCACGTGGCTGTACACTCTAATGAGAATAAGTACTCTACGTAAGCATAGACGCAGCTGAGAGTAGGAGGCGCACCACGGCGGCAAATACTGCTTCGTTGACGACATTTAGTCCCGTGCCGGGGCTCTAGATGGACCGACTGTTGCATAGCTCTCTTGAATACATGGATGCTATCCTCACTTCGATCATAGGTTGGGCCCGTGGCTGTGGGTCGCCCAGTGAGAGGGCGGCACGGGAAGTGCATTCCAGCATTCCAGCCTTGCGCTGTTGCATGTCGCCCTGGCAGAACACTTCATGCACGGTTTACTTGCTCACCAGCTTCCAAGTCTTCGTACCATGTGAAGCTCCCGCCAACAAACCCCATTGGTGACGATGAGCTTCAGAATCGCCAGAGATCGAGAACGGCAGGGCAACAAGAGGGTAGGCATATGTACGACAGACTGGCCAGATTCCAGAAAAATCTTGCTGACAGGGGCTTGCCCTCGCGATTAAACTCAAACAAATATTAAGTTCGTGAGCCCTTGACAACGAAGCGTGCTCATCGGGAAGCCGCCGTGGCAGTGTCTACATGGGACTTTTGATCGCCGGTAGACCGCCTTCAAATCCAACGTACACTTATTGAGGAATACCTCCGACCCGACGGACTGTTCCGAGTCTTGATGCCCATTACCAGAAACGATCATCAGCTGCAAATGGCCTTCGTGGCACAACCAGCGGGACATCTGAGACATCCGGAGGCTCCATGTACCGGCCGCTACCCGTATACCACTGTTCGCAGCGGTCACAGTGGCTCCAAAATTGTATTCGTGCTATAGTTAAGTGACAAGGTGATAAGCTTTCCTATGACAAGTATTTGTCGCTTCCACCAATTGCCTTCCTCTACAGGCTTTAACATGAGACCCCGACGTTAACTCGCACAATAGCTCAGTACGATGGCATAAATATACCACCAGACGTTGTCAACTCTGTCCCACCTTACCTGCAGGCGCAAATCCCCCTATAGCACGAGAACCGCCAGCCTAATATCGTTGCGTCACTAGCCCTGTGTCTTACAGCAGCATGCATTGCCGTAGTACTGAGACTGTACTCAAGACGCATCAAGGGTTTGGCTCTGGAATGGGATGACTGGTTGATTCTCGCTGCTTTGGTATGTCCTTACTTCTACCTTCATGCTTAAAGCTCAGTAAATTGTGAGCTTGACCCTCATACCTTTTTCAAAAAAGGCTTTCAATATGGTCCTCGTCGCGATCACAGCGACAACAACATACTTCGGCACTGGGCGCCATGAAGTAGTAACCTATCTCAATCATCCAAGTTGCATCGTTCGTTGCATCAAAACACAGTGCATGGGGCAGATTTTGAACCTTCCGTCACTGATGTTCAGCAAAGTAAGATTTCACTCGCCCTTGCACAATACATTGCTCCGACAACAATGTCAGCGGTCAGCTTGCGAAGAAGATTATGTGATGCGACGATTCTCCTCACACACAGTCACGCTGACAATGAGGCGTATCAGTATTCTCTCCTATGCTTCTACCACCGCGTGTTCAGCGGCTCTAGTCCTCGCTTCAAATGGATATGCATCGCCTCTGGCCTCTTCGTCACCGGCTACGGGACTGCATCGATTCTACCCAATCTCCTCTCATGCATTCTAATCCACAACTATTGGGACAGCTCGATCGCCATTGCAAGCTGCACCAACGTCAATGTCCCTTGGTGCCTCATCGCGGTCATTAACCGAGTGACCGACGCCATCGTGCTTATCTTGCCAATGGCCTTCATGTGGCGCATGAAGACGACGCTGAGACGCAAGCTCGAGATCTCCGGCATTTTCCTGCTCGGCTCTATCATCACATTCATCGGCATCATCCAGGCTTACTACTTTACGCGAACATTTACGGCGATGGTGGATTCTCTATCGGTCAATGCGTATGCGCTCATGTGGTCGAATGTAGAGTCGAGTGTAGCGATCGTGGCTGCGTGCTTGGCGATTATGCGGCCGGCGTTGTATAGCACCATGGAGGGTACTAGGGGCCAAGGAGAGACGGCATGTGGCCAACTGAGGATGGTTAGCTGAGGAAGTGGTGGAGTTCATGGCGCGCATTTGGTCGCTGTTGGAGATGGGATTGTTCCTTAGGGGGGCCATGATCCGTAACCTGGCGGCGGCGTGGGAAAGAGGATGGGATCTCCTACGTTGACTACCCAAAATTTAGATCTTGAAGCTGGAGTCCGCCAACATTCGGTGTCAGACAAACAAGTAAGTTATCATCATCTTCAAAAGACTCTAGCTTACCTGCGTCAAGCTCGGAGAAAATGTCTAAGCTTCTGCCAAACCGCTCCGCAGGGCTGCCGTGGTTCGTCGCCTGCTCAAGGAGAAAGTTCTGCACATACGCGCATATGCAAGTTGCGAACAGTCGGGCCCGGGGTTCTCTATACGCTGGGGCTCTAGATATCTCTTTGAGCGTGTCTTTGGTACCACCTAAGCAAGTCTCTTCTGCTTACTCTGAAGCTGAAGGACATCAATGATACAATCATACTCATCAGCAGCCTCGACACAAGTCCCGATACTGGCATCTACTTCAGCGGATATATATGCCACTAGGTCTTGAACCAGAGATGAGCCTCATTAAAGAAACGGGGGACCGGATGAGGTCGAAATCCAAACATAAGATGTTCATATAAAGGAGTTGGTGCACTCGGCAGCAGCTGACGCCCAGATCTCATATCAACAACAACGGCCTTGAGATAGCCGAGACTTTGAAGGATACTGAGTTAAAATGCTCGATATGTGGAAATTAATTGATACATTATGAATTAATGCCCGTTGTTGACGCTACTTCCATCATCTGGGACCTGCATACATCTCAGCGGGCTCCGATGCCCTTGCATTCGACAATTCCGCCGGACGCCCATAATTGACCGGTCGACTAAAATAGTCACTGTAGTATAGTCCCGGGGGTGTAGACTTGTCCCTCACGGCCTCATAGGGGGGAAGTTCATGCACCTGCATTTCGGGCTCCTTGGCAGCCTCTTTTCTTCGTTTGCCCCTAACGATAATGACAGCGCATATAACAGCACAGATGCCAGCAAGTCCCACGCCAACTCCAATCCCAATACCGGCCCCTGTAGATATGCCGCTCCCGCTGCTAGACCCGGAGCTGGAGGAGGTCGACTCGCTTGCTGCAGTGGCTGAAGCCAGAGCTGAGCCGGCTGTAGTGGAAGAAGATGCGCTTGCCTCCGAGCTTGCTGTGATACTGGTGAATATCGCGGTGGTAGAGGCGGAAGATGTCTTTTCGGAAGATGTGCTGGTCGTGATGGAAGTACTGGTGGTGGAAGTCGATGAACCGGGCGGGTCGTCGCTGCTGATGTTGAAATATGCCGAGCTGGCTTGAGTAAAGGCTGTGTTGCCCTGGTTGTCCGAACTTCCGTTAAATATCCAGAAAAAGAATACATTAGACGTGTCGAGATCGAAACCATTCAGCGCGACGATCCAGGCAAAGCCGGTGCTGACTATAGGAGAGCTGACACCTGGATCGAAACTTGGTTAGTTTACAGCGTCTTCCAGCATTTTGTCTCCAAGGAAGCCGTCCACAGGCGTCAAGGACAAGAGGACCGGTACTTACTGTTCACTATCGAGCCCTGGTATGCCGCCCCGCCGCCAAGGGCTTGCTGCCAGAGAGCTATCGTGTAGTCCTCTAGCCCTATCTCGGTCACGTCGTACGCGATCTGTTCCGTCTCCCCAAGATAATAAATATCATTACTTTGATATTGCCCCGAGCCGTATGCTGTGACATAATGTGGGTTGCTCCAGATTGCCTGCTGGGAACGTCCAACCAGCAGGAGCAGCGTGAGGTATACAAAAGAGAGAAACATCAGTCTCGTCTGGGCTTTTGCCCAGCTGCGGTTCAATCTGATGCCTAGGTCGCAAGTCGTCGGCAAAACGTGTATGGGCAGAGATGTCCATAGCAGCAGATCCGGAGGAATGTGCGAGGCTTAAGATCAGTCGCTAGACAGGGCGAAAATTCTCATCTCCGCAAGTGCTCAGGTGTGATCGAGTGTGGAACTCGGCAAAGTCAACCTCCAAGGCTCGGAGCCTTGGGCAGCCAACACTCCTTCACCCTTGCATAGGCCTCAGGATCGAGTGACACGTCAACATTCCTAGGAACTAAGCGCGCAGTTACATTTCTTGTAACCAACATCCTACGTACAGTGCTTACAGTGGGCTGGTAGCCAGCCGCCAGTTTCGTTCGTCTGCCGTTGGTGCCGGGCCCAGAAGTTGCCGAAGTCGAGAAGCACGCCTTGAGAGCTCAGAGGAGTGCAGTCGTAAATACTTGGAATCTTCCGTAGGCAGTCATTGGCATTAGCAAGTTACAAGCCCTCAATACAACGAGATGGTCCTACGATCCCCGAACGATGAGAAATCCAAAGGTTGGTGGATACTCACCACCGTCTACACAGTGTTTGCTTGATCGCGAAGTTCTGCAGGCTTTGTGAGCCTCCATCACATGCGGCAGCAGATCGACCGACATGGTATCGTTTGAGCGCGTTGCATCTCGGTCATTGTATATCTATGGCCTGCGATCGACGGCTCTGCGTCTCTCGAATCAGTTAGGGAAAGAATTCCTTCGGTGCTACCCTAGACCGCCGCATCCGTGGCTGAGAGATAAGCTGCGCCGTCCTCCTACATCGGTGAATCGACATGAGGCTGTCAGTCCGCCGTCCAGCTCTCAAGACTCCACAAGACCCACAACGCTTCGGTATTTTTAAGCGAATCTCCATATATGCACACTGTCAGGCTGCTTCTTGCGATGTAAGCATAGTCTTCTCAGTTCTGAATCTTGAGGACCTGACAACACAGGCGTCAAATAATCAGTGATCTAGTGCCATCCCCGTAGCTCAGTGTTAGCGAGAAGTCCATATTGTGCGGGGACCATTATTAACTTTGCTAGGAAGTAATGGATAGATGTTGAATTGGGCGGAAGGTCATCATCTACCACCATCGAGTAGCATACACGACCAACCCTATTTGAACAGCACTTACGGGTTTAAGAACCCGTTGTAGCCGCGCTGCCGCGGGTCATGTCCTCACATAACCCCGGTCCTTCTCAAGCTTGCGTCGAGTCCTTTGAAGTCTCACGCAGAGCTGAGAGCGGCAGGGTCCACAGCCCCGTTCATTGACGGAGCAAGCGCAGCTGGGCAGTGTGGGTCAACGTCTTGCTTATGAGCGCCTCACCGCTGATTATCATTCGTTACCGACAGCTTGTCACTTCTGTTGGCGGCTTGACTATGGAGTTTCGTAGCAATGGCTCATTTTATTTGTTGGTCCCAACGGTCGCTTCCCACTCTCACAGGACCCTTGGGAGCAGGGCGCCACTTTTCCATTGTGGAGGGTTGGTGGCCTTGCTGTTCTCCCTCCTCGACATTTTTTGGTACTCTTTCGAATGTCGTGTACCTCTGACAGCCGCATTGTAATCGAGACTATGACGAGCGCCGTTTGCGTTGAATAATTGTTCTTTGCGATATCCCTTCTTTTTGAGGATTTTCTTACCTGTTGACTTTTATTGCTTTCCAAATGAGCTTGCTGGCTCCAATGAAGGAAATGGCGCCACAACGAGGCCGCAGTATGTTTGCCTGTGTCGCAACGTTCGTCATCGTAGCAATATTTTATACTTCGTTCAGTCAGCCTTTCGCAGTGCCTCACACATCGCCGGGAAGTTACGAGACATCGACATCGTCTTCCATGACAGGCGACAAGCTCTACGGCGAAGACTTTCGAGGCCGGTCCACCACCGAGCTGAACAGGGCCGCAAATGACACCCTCGGATTTCAAAAGATCTTTGCCATCGGGCTTCCGGAAAGAAGCGACAAAAGGGATGCCTTGTCATTGACAGCCGCTCTGACGGGCTTCCATGTTGAATGGGTTGATGGCGTGAAGGCAGAATCCGTCGCCGACAAAGCTGTGCCTTTTGGAATCGACAGGCACGCGGGTTTCGGATCGAATCTGGGGAGCTGGAGAGGGCACATGAACGCGATTCGAAGAATCGTAGAGGAGAACCTCGACTCCGCTCTGATCATGGAGGACGATATGGACTGGGACGTCAGGCTACGGTCCCAGCTCGAGGACGTGGCCGCGGGTTCTCGCATGCTCCTCAACAGCAAAGCCAACCCGAACTCGCCGTACGGAGATGGATGGGATGTGCTCTGGATCGGACATTGCGGCGACCCGTTCCCCGAATACCGTGAAGAGAACCGAAACAAGCCAGCCGACCACCCGGGCATGAAATACATGCGGAGGAAGTACGCCATCGAGAACGATATCACTGTCCCTCCTCCCGAGCACACAACCGGCCTCATCGACTTTGCTGCCTACCCGCGAACACGTTTCGTGCATTTTAGCGCGTGGCCCATGTGCAGCTTTGCCTACGCGCTGAGCCAAGCTGGCGCCCGCAAGCTTCTCTACGAGCTCTCGGTGAACCACCTCACAGGGCCCTTTGATAACGCCCTGGCCGATCTGTGCGCGCGCTCAATCTCATCGATAGGGGAAGAGAATCAAGGCGACCGGGGCTTGGACACAAAGTGTCTCAGCGTGACGCCGCCGGTGTTCTTCCACCATCGGGCTCGGGGGAGAGTATCAGGGGACTCGGACATCAATGCCTTTGGATCGAGCGATGTTCGCGAAAAGGGAACGACGGAGAACATTATGTGGAGTGCGAGGAATAATATCCGCAACATGATCATGGAAACGGAGATGGAGAGTCAGTATTGAGGGTCAAAGATTTATACCTTGCGCCAACTGGCAAGTTCTGAGATCCGGATTTCAATAGTGAAGACTTCTCGGCTTCGCACCTGTCTGTGTCATCCATATGATCCCTCAATAGCGTGAACATTTGCAGGCATCCGAGGTCACCAATCTTCGGCGCCTTGTCTTGCTCTGGGTCTTGATGTAGACCATAGAGCGTCCATGACCTTGCCTTGCTAGTGTTACTCAGGGTCGTGAGTCATACCGTCAGAAACAGTCTCGAAATAGAAGCTCAGATCGGCAGAGCAGACCCAGATCACTTTATCGAAGGACCTTTGCCAGAGGGAGGCTGTACGTTAAGGCAATCGTTCAACGAGAGCAGGGGGCTCAACGCCTTTAAGCAGTTCAGAACGGGAGCTGTTCAACGTCAGTCACTGGTCAAAGGAGGGAGGTGCTCTTTCGGAAAGAGGTGCTCTTCATATTGCAGCAAGTGGCCCTCCTCTTTCGGACTGGCCACTTTTGCCTCCCAAACTGCCTTCCTTCCTCGGGGTCTAGCCCGTTCCTATTCCCAAAGTCAGCTTCGTGGAAGCTTCATTCATGGACTTAGTCCTTCTTTTGAGATTGGTGTGAGCGGGTGGGTGCTTGGCCCGCCATTCCTTTCCGACAATGGTGCACTAATACAGCGGGTGGCCCAGACATACAATGAGATTCACTGTATATCTCCATTCATTGTAAATTAGGGCACCAACTTTTGGTCCTTAAAGGGGGGTTTGCGACCGTTTGAGGGTGTTGTATATTTGGATTTGGTAGGTATATTTAGATCTACCCACTATAATTATCTATGTAAAATGTAAAAAGAACAGCTCCCGCGCTAGGAATAGCTCTTGTACGACAGAGCTGCAAACTGCAATCAATTTTGCCCTAAGTGGTGTTCATGCCTACATAGTGGTTATAGACACGGTCCTCAAAGGTAAGAATACCGAGATCTGGCACGTCTCGGTTCTGTGCAAAGCAAAAATCGCATTCCGAAATTACAGCGACGAGCATCTTGTGTATGGTCCTGTCCACGGCGGCGCGTACGTGGCATGTGTCTCCGTAACAGCACTACGAGAACATGATGCATCCCTGCCAGGAGACATTCAATCGTGGCAGGTTTTCCATTCGCAAGATGCGAGACATCGCTATCCATATCACGCCCTATTTGTTGCGTTTGGCAGATTGCACAGCTGCTGTCATGAGTCCACTGAGCTCGCAACATGGACCAGATCTGTACTTGACCTTGTTTGCGTCCGAGATAGCTCGCCGAAAGGTACATTACGATTATCATTAATTATCATGATGTTCTCGCCGAATCGGAGCTCTATAACATCGGGGAATCAGCCATGATCGCCATCAATCATGCTGCGGCGTCCGACCCTTCCCGCATGGTAGTGGTGAATCCGCGGACATGTTCCGACGACTCATCCTACAGGCACTTTTTGAAGGTCAGTATTCCCCAGCTGAGTGTCCAAGGTGTCATGGTCGCGAACGCGGTGCTTTGTTTGTGAATGCATGGTCCGCTGGGGCTACCGTCTCAAACTGAGAATAGTTAAGAGACGTGTGTTGGAGATGAGGTCTAAGATAGACATGATTTTTGCCAGACATTGTTTGTAGACTGTGCAATATCTGCAGCCCACTTCCAGTCAAGCCCTGAAGGGGTTCAGTTGTGAGCAGATTCAGTGATGAGGTGTTCCCTGTCTTGCCTCGGGGACGATGCAGTGTGTGGACAGCACCTTCGTCCTGAAATTCCTTCAAGCAACCCCACCAAGCTCACAAACCCTCAAACACCTTGTTCTGCAACAAGGGAAAGTTCCGCTTACATAGAAGTTGGCATCTTTTTTGCCTTCAATCTTGGAAGAGGGAGCAACTTGAGGCAGAGCCAGCCTTCCTCCCTTCTTCTTTCGAACCCCTCCACATTGGCTTATTCCTCCTTTCGTCTTCTTGCTTTTCGTATCAGCGTTGTGTCCTTGAGTCTGAATTCTCGTCCAATCCGTCGCGCGCCGCCAGAACTCAACCAAGATGTCCGCCAGCCTCACGCCTGTGTACGTCTTCGACGAGGAGAACGACTTCTACCAGCGCCACTCCTCGGGCGTGTACCGAGAGTTTCTCAACGAGTACGCAGCCCTGAAGCTCAATTCTCTACTCTTTCATTCCTTTCTAGAGACGTGGGCGATGGGAGATCCGGCCCTGAGAAGCTCAGCTTTCGTGCTTGCCGTCTCGGGAGTCATCTCTCTTGCCTTTGCGGGCAATCTCTAACTTCCAAATCACAGGAGTCGCGAAATCGATGCCTTCAACAAGCGCAGGACCCAATTCAAATGCTGGGTAGTCGCCAAGCTTGACGAAGCCAGAGGCAACTCTTATTGGCTCTTCTTCATCCGTCCCAGCGCCTCGGCTGATTATCTCTTCCCTCGCGAGGGAGAGACCTGCGAGGTCACCTTGTGGAGCAAGAATGGCAAATGCAAGAGGTGGGAGAAGTTTTGGGTAGCTGAGCGTATTGAGAACCCAGCCGCAACCTTCGGTATCCCAGATGGGCCGGCTCACAGGCTCCCTGCTTTCAGAGTCAGGGTGAGTACATGCTAGTCGATGCCACCTCCATGTATCGGTCAGCTGACACATGCTCTCGATCAAGGTGCCGAGCAGTGTGCCAGAGGACATCGTGATCGCCATGGAAGATGACCCCGACGAAGTAGGCTATGATGCCCCCAGTTGTCTTCAACGAAAGTGGGCCTTTGGCGACAAGAAGGCCTCCATGGTCACCATGGAGCTACGTATATCATCGGCCACCAAGGACGCTGAGCTAGGCGCCCTCGACCGTCTCCACCACGATCCCAATACCGAGGATCCTCTCACAGCCAAGCAGAAGGCCGCTTACAAGTACCTCCTTGCCTTCAAGGAGACTCCCTTCTTCGTCAACATGTTTGATCATTTCCCACACTTGCGCGATCCTATGAACAACCCTAGTATGCCTCCGAAGGTGATTGCCATGCTCTCAGGCTTCAATGCGCAACAGCGCACTGCATACAAGGACGTCCTAAGCAAGATTCCGTCTGGTGTTTGCATCCTTCCAGGATGTCCGGGTGCAGGCAAAACCCACTGGAACCTGGTCTTAACGGTGGCGATCCAAAGCAAGAAAGTCGTCTGGCACGGACCAAACAGCTCGAGCAACCGTCCTGCCAAGGTTTTGTACATTCTCGACATCAACAAGTCACTGGACGACACCGCCAACAAAATTGTCAAGCTTTACAAAGCTTTGGGTTTGAAGAGATACGCTGTGAGGCTGCACGGCTGGCACTACGGCAATGACAAGAGGGACGACAAGCAGGATTCGAGCAAGCAAGACGACGACAAGATTGACTTTTCCCAAAAGTTTCTCTTCCTGTCTCGCATGAATCGTTACAAGCGCCAGAGCTTGAGCGAGGGCTGCATGGCTCCGTCTCTTGACGAGCTCGCCTTGACTATATACGAGGAGTACCAGTCCACACACTACCGCGAACTACACGACGCCATGCGCGGCGGGAGGTCGGAACACCTACGGGAGCTTGTTGCAAAGCTCTACACAGACGTATTGGATCAGGTCTCTATCATCTTCACAACTCCCGTGCCGGCCGCCACGGGTTTCAACGGCTTGTTCAAGCCTGATCTCGTGATCTTCGACGAGTCCCCTCACGCTAGGGAGGCATCCACGATGATATCCGTCGCCCACTATAATCCAATCGCCTGGATTTTCAGCGGGGTGGGTCTGATCCGCTCGGCCATTCGTGAAAGTCCCTGCTAACCTGTTTCTGTAGGACCACCGTCAAACCCGCCCTTTCATCGCCTCAGACGACGTTCGCGACAATCCATGGGCCCCGCAGATGCTGATCAGCATGATGGAGCGCGCTGATCGAGCTGGCGCCATTCGCCACTCCCTCCTTGTCAATCACCGCGCATACGGTGGTCTTCAGGAACTTGGGTCCGAGATGTTCTACGGCAAGAAGATGATCAGTGGGCACAAGCAGTCGGAGCTATTTCCTCCCTCGGTGCGACACATCCAGAGATACCTCGAGCGCTTCCTCCCGGCTGGCCAGAAGTGCAAGGAGCCCCGCCTCATTGCTTTCAACAGCAAGCGTGGCGAGGTCCAGATTGGCACTACTTGGTATAACCCAATCCACATTGCCTGGGTTATGGAGCGCGTGATGGAGCTTCTGCAAGATCCCATGTTTCGCCAGGTTGGCAAAAACGAGCGCGGCACCATTCTCATCATCAGTCCATACAAAGAGTCGTACCACAGATACAAGCGAGCCATCAAGGACATGCCCGAACAATGGCAAATGCGCCTGAATGTCGAAGCCCGTTGCGAGGCTCGCACCATTGACACTTGCCAAGGAGGAGAGAGCGATATGGTTTTCTTGGACATGGTCAGATCCGAGTCTACAGACTTCACAGATGATCCCAACAGACTCACCGTCGCGATAACTCGAGCCCGTCAGGGTGAGATCATTATGATGCACCCAGGAAGTGAGTGACTTCTTTTCTATGAAAGCAGCACTCCGCGATCAATGACTAACCTTGTGATCACAGTGATGAGAAGCGCTCGGTTCCTTCGAGGCATCTTCAGTTACTGCAATTCAAAGGGACAAGTCATCGACATCAGTACCCACGGACAGACACAGGAGCTGACACAAGTGCCCAACGAGCAGAAGGACTACGCGGATCACGTCCGCTACCAGGCTCAATTCGACGAGGAGCGCCTGGCTCACGGACTCGAGCCGGTTGCTGTCGACGCTCAGGCCGGAAAGTCTGTGCCTACCGCTGCTGCTGATGAGCTCGACGAGCCCGAGCTTGATGACGGCCCGCCGTCCATCTTTGCGGAGAAATTCGCGCAGTTGGGCCTGTTCGACTACATGGAGAGCATTCTGAATGAGAACAAGGCTGATAGGGACGTGAAGGTATCACGAGCTCAGGTTCGGGCTCAGACCCAGACTAACGGCTCCGGCCAAACAGAGAGTGTTGCTGCTCAAGTCAAGCCGCCACTTGGCAATCAGACCAGCCTCCAAGGTCTAACTCATACCATGGGCAACGCGCTGGGCCCACCGCCGGCTGTCAACCTTGGTGCCGAAAACACTAGCATCTTCGACGTGGCAGACGGCATGTCTAAGGGGCGCTCTCCTCACAAGCAAGCTCCGGTATCCAATATCGATCTGCTCGCACAGGCGATGGAGGGAAGCACAGACCCAGCTCCACGTGAAGCCCCTGCGCAGACTAATGGTACTGGACGTGGCTCTGCAGCCGGTGACCGCGGCCTCGGACAGTCTCGGTGGAACACCCCGCCCGCTGAGCCCCAAGGTGGCCAGCACGTCAACTCTGCAGCCGCGGCGACCAATGGTGTGTATGGAGGTCGTCATGATGCTCCCTCGAGCGCTGCTACAAACGGCTTTCGGACAGCTCAGGGTCCATATGCCGCCCAGAACGGTCCTGCCACTCGTCTTCAGCCTCCTCCTGGTTTTGGCGGAGTTGCTCGCGGTGGTCTTGCCACTCATGTTCAGCCTCCGCCTGGTTTTGGCAGAGCCGCTCGTGGTGTTCCTGCAACTCGTGTCCAGCCTCCCCCAGGATTCAGTGAAACTAGTCGCAAGGCTGCTACCGCTCCCATTCAGCCTCCTCCAGGGTTTGACGGAGTCGCTTGTGGAGGCACTGCTGAGGCCAAGAAGGACTCAGAGCCGCTGCCTAGCGGATCGCAATGGTGGTGACTCGGGTATTGACAAGGAGTTTAGTGTCAAATGGCAAGGTGGACGTGCGCGAGACAGACTCATGTGCTCGTGTTCGAAGCTCAGAGAGACAATCTGCGATCGAAGGAGTAGTAATCTGTAGCTTTTCTACCTCGGGGTCCACGGCAGTCAGCACACAAGTTATTCGATGATTTCTCAAAGGGGACATGTGGGTAATAAAACGGAAAAGAGTGCCTTATTTGGCTCGTCTGGATACTTTCATTCCTTGACAGATTTAATAGACTAGAGCCTATAATCATCACGTAAAGGAGCTGAAAACAGCACGCACTGAGAGGGAAAGAAGTCGCGGACGAGAGACCGCACGAAATTGGTGCATCTGTTCACGGGGCTCAATTCGGTCGAGTCGGGATTCAATCTCGTCGAAAGTGCAGCATCCTCACTCGTATCTCACGATCTAAAGATGTTGCCGAGCCTCGCTGCCAGGAATGTGATGATCGTACTCACCGATACATTCCTGCCTCTTCTCGTCAGCAAGCCACATTTCAAGCGTAGACGGCATGCTCATTCGAACACACGTGTTCGTGCCGCTGTAGAGGCCAGCGACTCCACTCAACATACCTATGTAGTACTAAGCGCGTCTAGTCCACCAGTGTAACTTATTCCGCTACGTGGTCTCGACCCCTTTCCACCCGCGGACGGGATTGAAGCACCCTGAGCTGTGCCACGCGGATCGTGCCGCTGGGCTGTGCGACCGCTGCAAGGATATATATCCTTACTCCGTGCAGTCGGTCAGTTACACACAGCCGACCCTGACAGAACCAGTCGAGATCCGTTTGCGCATCTTCCCTGCATGTTGCGCGTGGGCTTCGCGTGCTGCTGTTGTGGCTGGCTGGCTGGCTGGCTGCAGGCAAATTTGTGGCTGAATGCTGTGCACATGTCGATACCGAGGCTGTGCAGTGGGCAGGCAGATCGACGGTTGCGGTGGTGTTTTGGGGCGCCTGCAACTGATGCAGGTCGCTCGCTACCCACAGATTGGTCTGCATGACATCGTTGCGAGGATGTTCCTGCACATGGTGGTCACAGGAGTCGGGCTTGCATTTGTTGGGTCTGGTCAGACTGCACTAGGCAATGTGGTCTTCAGAAGCATTCGGCCACCTGCAGCTGTTAGCTACCTGGGTACTGTGCTGAACAACTATGCGGGCTCCTTGACGGGTGGTCTGCTGATGGCATGGTGTCGTCGTGTCAAATGCCACGGTTGTGGTAGAAAGATGCCGAAACCCAAAGGCGGCCCGATCTGGATGAATGCCCGGAACGGCGACGCGCTGAGAAAGTAAATTGGGAAACTCTCGATGCAGCCGGCGCTTGATCGGCGTCACCATCGTTAGGACTGCCTGCGGGAGAATAACCCCCCCCCCCCCTCCAAATCTGCTCCTCAAGGTGAGGTGCCAAATTTACCATTGGACGGGTTCGTGGGACGGGTGGCGTTAGACCCTGCCAAGAAGACAAGGACAGGGATGCCAGATCCGGCCTTCAACCAACGGCACCTGCCTTTTGAGATTCTCGTTCCTCTCCAATTCCATATGCTAATAGATGTGATTCTGTCGGAGCCTCTACGAACGCAGTGAAGTGCCAAATGTCAGACGATACGTGCACTGAGCAATCAATTGATGAACTCTGTCATACTTGACAGCTTCACGTCATTGCACAAATGCGACATGACGTGCTGCTTCACGAGAGGGACGTGACCGACGCATTGGCGTGAACTATATCTTGCCTCTTTGCCTGCATTGGTACTGTACGCAGATCTCGTCACACCACGTCAGGCACGTCTGCTCATGGCAGCGGATTGTCCTCGGGGTTCGGAAGGCTGTCAAAATATGCTCATCGTGGCCGATGTCGAGATGGTCACGCGCTGTCAAGCCATCGAATTGCTCAAGCCATCACACCTGACATCTAGGCATCACACTGGCAGGTGCAAATGTGCCCTTTCCAGCCATCGCACATGCCACAAGTGGGTCCCTGGCTGCCTGTCTTGAAGTCCCCGGCTCCTCTGGGCCTAGATCACGGCAGGGATTCAGGGGTCACGGATCCTCTAGCCGCAGAAAAAGTGGAACCTTCCCGAACCGCATCTTGTCCCAAAGTCTTTCTCCAGTCTTTACCGATCGTCAAGTGTCCGTCAAGCGTCACACATCGAGGAAAATCGCTTCTTTCTTGCCGCGCAGCCACGAACCCAACTCTCATGGCCGCTTTTTGCCTTTATGTTGCCAAGATGATTGGACGCTTCGTAAGCCGGTCTCGTCCGCCGGGGCCTGGGCTTTTCAGGTCGCTATTCCGCTCACAGCATTGTCAAGCCCAACATTGAACGGCCTTCCATTGACGCCGCCTCCGTCTCCAACAAACATCGCAGCCGTGTGCGCGAGAATTGCTAGCGGGTTTCAAGGTAGCCTAGGGCAAATACTTACGGATACCTGTCGAGGTCCCATACAAGTATCGCTTGCGCTAAGCTGGGTCGAGCGTACCTAGCTAATCTAGCTGGGTACGAAGCTTCCCTCCAGTCTAATCATCCTGACGGAAGGTGCGATGCTCGGGTGCCAGGACTTTTAATTGTCGATGCTGTGCGCAGTGACATCTCCAATGACTGTTGCTCAACTTTGCTACTCGTTTGCACCCTTCATGATCAGTCTACATGATTCTTACCCAGCGAGCTTTACCACGGGCCGCACTATCTTCATCTCAATATTGTTATTGCGCCAACAATCGTCAACGACGTGACAGAGCGCAGCACCGGACCGAAGCATTGGCTTCTCGAGACTTCTCCAGTAAGTAGACTGACCAGTCAAACCACACTCCAGCAGGCTCATTGGGCATTTCTCGAAAACACGGTCTTCGGCTGTACATGGCCTGCCTACCTACCATCATGGCATCTCCATCACAAAGGTCCATCAAGTATCGCGAGTTTCATACCCTGCCAGCATGCTCAAGCTCCGGAGCCAAGCGGCGCGCTCTCACACACTTCTGACCCGAGTACTCTTGGTCCGCAATCACACCCTCGATTGTGCAGCTGGAGCCCAGCACTGTGGTGGCCAACTTTCTCCACAACTGGAGCTCAACGGCAGCTTGAGAGTCGATGGATGGTCGACGACCTCCTCCCACGTCCGGGGCACCTAGGTACCCTTAGGCCTTGGCAGTTGGGCGACGTGCACACACAAAACCGCACCTCAAATGCCGAGCACATTCCCATGTCGGCCATCCCACCATCAACTCCATGGATGCACAATGGCTAGCGGCCGTCCTTGTCACCAGTTCCTGGCGCGACTCTAAGCCGCACGGCTGCCACTGCATTTCCATACGCCCGTGGAATACTATACTTGACTGCCACGGCTCTCCAAACGTCTTTTCTGGCCAAGCCATAGCCTTAAATTCAAATTTGATGTCGCATCAAACTCGCCCTAGCAGCCCTAGCAGCCCTAGCAGCCCTAGCAGGGCGGCCAGACCAGCGTGCAAGTGCCAGCGTTGTTGTGGCGCATTTTGGTCGCCGACTAGTTTCCCCATCCCGGCTCCCTGGCGATCCTAAATCTATGATGCACTGATGGTGGGTGCGAGTGCACCAGCACCTGCTAGTGCTCCTTTGGTGGTCTGCTCCTCAGAGTGCTTCTTTTCATTTCTACCTGTGCTTTTTCCTGTTACTTGTCGTCTATGCCCATATCATCAAGTCACCCGCTCTTCTAGGAGTCCACCTCTACCAGGAGCTCTACAGGTGCTCCTTTGATAACTCATTCACTTATAATCTCGCTAATCTTGCTCCAGTTTTTGCAACCGTCACTACGATTCTTACAGAGTCTTTCAATAAATCGTGGCGCCTACCATGGCCGCCGAAGCCAATTGTCTGATCTACTTACTTCGTCATGACCTTCGCTCATCCGATAATCCCATCTTTGACCGACTTGCGTCTTCCGATGATAATGAGTTCACCCATCTGTTGCCGGTTTATGTCTTTCCCGCCCAATCAGTAGAAGTGTCGGGATTCATCAATGATGGCAGCCCTTCGCCCTACCCGCCAGCGAAGAGTAAAGTCAGCAAAGTGTGGAGAACCGGGCCGCACAGAGCCAAGTTCATCACTCAATGTGTTTGGGATCTGAAGAAGAACCTGGAATCAATGGGCAGTGGTTTGCTCATTCGCGTCGGAAAACCGAGTGACGTAGTGTCGGACCTGGTTCACGGTTTGTCCCAGAAGCAACTCAGAGTGGGAGGCGTATGGATTACGAAAGAAGAGGGCGTCGAAGAACGCGAGGAGGTCAAGGCCATCTCAGTGCTCTGCGTGAAATCAGGTGCGGCTTTGACTCTCTTCGAGGACGAAAAGTATTTTATTGACGAGTAAGTGGGATGTGGAAGCACGTCGGAATAATTTTCTGCTAACCAGTGCTTTCAGCCGAGATGTTCCAATGCCCATCAAGGAAATTCCCCTGGTCTTTACGGAATTTCGAAAGGCTGTTGAGCCTCTGAGGGAGAAACCAAGAGCCGCGCTACCAAAGCCCGAGAAAGGTAAACTGCCTCTCTTTCCGAAGGCATTGCAGATCCCCTCTCAGCGCTCGCCATTCGTTATTCCGACCAGCTACGATGAGCTGGAAAACGCCATCTTGGCGCCCGTCCGGGACTTTCTGCCTTGCATGGGACCTTTCCCAGAGGGTGCAGAATCAGCACATCCTTTCTCTGGCGGCGAATCCTCGGCACACGAGAGATTACGGTACTTGATCAAAGAAGGTCTGATGTCCGCCTACAAGGAAACTCGCAACGGTCTTCTAGGACCCGCTTTTAGCACCAAGCTCTCTGGATATCTTTCCCAAGGTTGCATTACCGCTCGACAGATACACCACGAGCTGGTCAAATACGAGGACGGTACAGATCCCGAATACGAACACGCCAAGGGGTACAATGAGGGTCACGAGAAGAATGAGGGCACTTCGGCTGTGCGAATGGAATTACTTTGGCGAGACTACATGCGTCTTTGCACCAAGAAGCATCGGGATCGGCTCTTTAGTATCGACGGATTCCAGAATCAAGGATATGCCAAGGAAGGGGAGGCTGAGCGCAAGAAGCCGAAGTGGAAGTCATACGTGCAGGAAGATGCACTCCCGGACCAGGATCCTCCACCCGAAAAGATCACCGCAATCATGGACAGGTTCAAGGCCGGCACCACGGGCCAGGGCCTAATCGATGCGTCGCAACGGGAGCTGTTGTACACGGGATACACATCAAATCGAGCGAGACAAAATGTCGCTAGCTTCCTGACGAAACACCTGGGGATCGACTGGCGCATCGGGGCGGAGTGGTACGAGCTACTGCTCGTTGATTACGATGTGTCGTCAAATTGGGGGAACTGGCAGTATGTCGCGGGCGTGGGTAACGACCCAAGGGGCGACAACCGGATTTTCAACCCTGTGAAGCAGGCCTTCGATTACGACAAGAATGGCGAGTACGTGAAGGCATGGGTCCCCGAAGTCAGAGCTCTCACGAATCTGGAGAATGTTTTCCAAGTGTGTTCGACGTCGCCAGAGGATCTGGAGAAGGCCGGTCTGACTGGCAACATTATGGCAACGGATCCTGTGAAGCGCATTGTCTACACAGTTGATGGCAAGCCCAAATCTAGTAAGCGATCGTCCTACCGCGGCCCACGTGGTAGGGGGAGAGGAAGAGGCAACTGTGATTGGGTACATGATGACGCGGCCAATGGGCGCAACGGCGATGTCTGGCCGCCTCGCGGTGGGCCTTTTCGGGGTGGTGGGCGCGGCGGTTACCATTACCCGCCTCGTCGAGGTCACCCCAACGGTCGCGGAGGATATGCCCTCGAGTTCAACGGAGGTCCTCCCACGATTCACCCTAACTATCAGCCATACCCGTATCCCGCAGGCCAGCAACCCATGATGCATCCGGATTATTTGCGTGGCGGTCCAATGATGCATGATCAGGGACATCATTTGTACCCCCACCCGCAGCAGGTATTCCTACCTCCACAGTACGGCCAAACGCCTTACCCACCGCGGCCTTAGAGGTCGTCTGCGAGACGTAACCAGGGCAGCGCAAAGCGCAAACGTGGACGGTCTGGCCCGTCTCTTCACACTCGACCTCGCAGTCAACGCAATAGCGCGTCTCGCACACATGGATATTCGGCTACGCCTGGTGAGGGTTTAGGTAAGGATGCTGAGCGCGAGCCGGAGCTCCATCCATTTGCGCGCATCGAGCCGCACCTGCCGCTCGATGTACAAATAAACCCGTTTCAGACACGCGAACATGAGGCTGCCCAGGTCAGGGACAAGGATTTTTGGTTTAAGCACATTCTTAGCACTATGAAGAACACGAAAAAGACCTTCAAGGAGAGGTACTACTTGAATTTCTAACCAGTAGTGGGACTTTGTGGCAGCGCTTGTTGATTTGTGCGCTTGGGGGTTGCTTGCTGGCTGGGCTATACAGAACTATAGCGAAATGGGAAAAAAATGCATTCACCATTAATGGTCAGTGATAGCGCCTGCTTCTTTTCTCGTGTAGACAGACGGTGTGGGCTTCTGTGTTGGCCGTGCGAATGAAGTGGTATGGGCAGTACACACCGGACTGCGGATACGTGGCCCATTGTCATAATGATGGTGCTTGCTAGACCGGACTCTCGTCCTACGGGATGCTGTGCCGACTGGCATTACAGCCGCGGTCTCCCAGGTGAAGAACACAAGACAGATGATTGCTGGCGGTTGTTCTGTACGTGCCTAGTCTTGTGTACATACATCCATTTGGTACGTAGTGGTGTCAAGCACTAGTCGCCTACGACTCGCAAACACCCTGTTCTAGTAGTTTATACGCAAGGCTTTCTCCCTGCAGCCATGCCTACCGCAGGCGGACTGGATGGGAAAGTGCCGTTAGCTGAGCCAGAGGTTCGTCCGTGGTCTTGTTGGTTTATGTGGAGCGTGGCGTATTGGTGGAGGTGATTGTGGAGCTAGTCTTTGTTGATAGATCTGGGCGTGTGAGGCGAGGCATGGTAGTTTGCCGGGTTTGCAGAGGCTATCTACCAAGTAGGTAATGTTGTCTCGCGAGATTTGGGTGTGTATCGTAAGCAAAAGGTCCGGGTGATGCCCCATTGCGTATGGGTCTTCGAGATAGGAAGGGTCCTGCATCTGCGTGATTTGTGTGACCTTTTGCTGAGCACCGTGTGTCTCGGGCTTTGACTGAAATACCTCTCTTACAGGGCAATTTGCCCACGCTGAGTCCTCCAGGGCGCAACACGCAGCCACGTGGAATGTGCCGCGTAGTCGTCCAGTCGAGAGGCTTGCCGCAGCTCCTGAGCGATGTCCCGACCACGAGAATCTCTAGTTCCCACGCGGTCCCTGCAAGCCGTCGCTGCTCCCTGCCACGCACTACAACTGTTAACAGCGCACCTCATCCCAACCCCTCAGAACCCCTTCTCAAGCCCCCTCAAACTCCTCCCCTTCGGCCTCACAAACAACGCCCTTCCCCTCACACACTCCACCCCCTCCACAGTCTCCACCCAAACATCCACCCAAATCTTCCTCTCGCGCTTCCCCCGCTCACCAACATCCAGCTCCTCCTCCCCCAGCGCGCGCGCCTTGACCACATAAAACCCACCCGCGAGCGTCGGCCGCACAAACGCAACCTCCAGCCGCGCCGTGAGCACGCCGCCCTGCCCGCCGACCTCGGCGAGCGCCGCGCGCGCCGAGTGCTCGTCGAGGATGGTGGACAGCAGCCCGCCGTGGACGACGCCGGGCCAGCCGGTTGTGGAGAGCCCGAGGTGGAGGACGGCGACTATGGGGAGGGTTTGGTGGGTGTTGGGCGTGGGCGGCGGGGGCGGGTGGAAGATGTGTTGGTAGGCGCCGATGCCTTGCGAGGAGGCGAGGGGGCCGGTTGTGAGGCGGTCAGGGAGGGCAGGGGTGGGGAAGACGGAGTAGGCTTCGTGATGGGTCCCTGGAAGCGTTGGCGGATCATAAGTATGAGGTGCGCATGGAACAGGAAGAAGGACACGAAGGAAAGGGGGAGGAAGACATACACCCAGGCTCCGCCATAAGGTGCTTGACGATAGGCAGCTGCTCCGCCAGCGCGCGGATATCTGCCTTCAGCGCCTCATCGGGCACCGAGCCGCGGATGAGAGGTGGCGGCGGCGCGATTACCACGCGCAGCGCTGTGCCGGCGATGGCGCCGACGAGGAGGAAGAGGGCGGCGGAGAAAAAGCGGGGCTTGGGCCAGCGCGGAGGAGGTGGTGGTGGTGAGGCTCCTGGCGGCGCTTGCGCTGCTGAGGTAGAGTCCTGTCGCGGTCGGGGGGTGGTCGAGAAAATGCGCCGGGGAAGGTGGGTTGGTATTCGCGCTGTGCGCGGGATGCTGCGCGCGTGGAGGCAGCGGGGGGAGGAGCGCTGGAAAAGGTGATGGAGGAGCTTGCGCTGGGTTTGGGATGTGGCCATGGTGAGGGTTTGGCGAGCGGGGGACGTGGAGAGTGGGAATTGGTGCTCGAGTGAGTGTTGCGACGGGATGCTAGGAGATGAATTGCTGGCGCGAATATTTGGTGTTGCGATTTGGGATGCCTCGGCTTGTCCGGCGCCGGATCGGCACCGGATCGGCACCGGGTGGGCATGTCTCGGGCGGGTTGGCTCTTGAGGACCGGCCTCCTTCATCAATCAGATGTTCGTTGCGATCGGTTTCCGGTGTGTTGATTGCTAGACCAGGTTTGAAGTACTTACTATCCATGGCGGTGGATTGACTTCCATCATGTGTTGTTGAAAGTATTGTGATGCTTATATCGGATTGGGAACATATCCCTCCCTGTCTGTCCTCGTTTTCTCTCCATTGCCTTCGGCTCACATGAGGATTTGGTAGTTGCTAGTACCTGGCGGACTACTTGTAGTTGATGACTGGGGCTCTTCAGGCGCCGGACCTGTGGCTATGAGCCTGTACAGGGAGCAGACTGTTGTTGCATTCAGTGCTCGTTGCACACACATTTCCAGCAGCTTCGGGATTCAGTGAATTTAAGCAGAAGGGGCATGAAATCCAGGGCACCTTGATTTGGACTCCCAAGGCGCTCTGTGAACTTCAGATCCGGCCAGCTTGGGGCGTGGTTACGTTCGTTCATAACACCGAGAAGAGCCTCTTGAGATGCCTCCACAACTAGCAAGTCTTGTCTGACTGAACAGCAGGTATTTACTGTAGCTTGAGAAGCTGCTTCTGGTGACTCTGGCGGGGAATGTCAGTGTTGGGAAAGCCAGATTGGTTGCGTTAGCAAAACCACACACATACATACATACATACATACATACATACATACATACATACATATATCGGGCCTCGTTATTTTCTCCTGGCTTCTCATCGTCCCTACCATCATCTACAAGCCACTCGACCATGGAAATCTCAGACAGGACCACAATATCCACTAACGCAGCATCTCAAGTCTCCCAACAACCAGGGGTAATCCAGCGTAAACATCGATCTTCCGACACCAATAATATCCTCTTCTCGCTCCAACTTCTCAATCTTCTCCCTCCACTCCCTGATTTCAGGAATCCAGCGATCCTGCAAGCCCTCCCGTAGCATCTCCAACCCCTCAAACCCTTGGCAGATCATGACATTCTCCCACAACCTCTGCCGCCAGTCTTGCTCGACGTGCTCTGGGCGATCGTCAAGCCACCCATCTTCAAAATCAGCCTGGAAATCCGGGCCGGCCTTCCCACGGATGGCGGCCCAGTGGGGCCTCCATCTTTTGCTGCTGATGGCCCAAATGAGGGCGAGAATGTTGTTATTACGTCCGTAGTCGTATCTACCGTCCGAGTTCTTCTTGTAAGGACCTGTGTCCTTCACTGCTCGGCGAGGATCAAGCTCCGGGTCAGCTTGCGTAGTGATGCGCCCGTGGAGATGGCAGGCGAAGTCTGCAAGACAGTATTTGATCACCTCCAGCCGCGTAGTGAACTTGAGTCGGCGCGTCTGCCTGTCTTGGTCCAGAAGAGCGTCGAGGTCCGGACCGAAAAGCTCCCCGTAGATGATCAGGTGGAATATCGTGTCACAGGGGTCCGCATCAATGGTATACGCGTCGTCGACGCCCCCGCTCCAAAAGTCTGGTGTCGAATACCACTGCTTCCCCACGCATTGGTCGATGATGTTCTCCACGGGGTTCAAGACTGAGAAGCGCATCAGATGTAGCTTTCGAATCCGTTCCATGGTCAGGCCGCAGTGCTCCAGAGCTATGTCCATCAGTCCGTCGATCCCGTTTTCGACCTTGTTTGCGAGCTCGTTCTCATTCTGGTCGCTCTGCCGCGCCCAGTCTCCTAGCTCTCGTGCGGTGGCTGCTACGAGAAACAGCGGCGAGGGCCGGAAGAAGACTTTGGTTTGGGCAGCGGCCAGTCGAAGTATTGTGTTTGGTGTTGCTGTGGCCATGCAGCTCCTCAGATCCCGGCATGTGGAAGACACGCTCACGTAGTCTTCGATGTTGTGAAGGTAGCTTGGCAATGACATGAGAAGTTCCCTGGGCAGGGACAAGAGGCTTGCGCGCTCCATTTCTGTACGTGAACCCGGCTCACAGTCGTTGTGGATGGTGATGGTGTCCGTGGCTGTCACAGAGAAGGAGACGGATCGTCTTCTCCGCACCGGTGAAATGGTTCTGGAGAGGCGATTGTGTGGCGGGATGCCCTTCGAATCGGAATTATCTTGCGAAAGCTTTTGATGTTGATGATGATGATGATGATGATGATGATGATGATGATGATGATGATGATGATGATGTACTCAGCTGTATGAGGACTCTATCTTTATGCATTGGCGCAGCAGCGGCTATTTCACGCGGTCCGAATTGACGCTGTCCCGGAGAGTGACAACCAGCCCCAACAAGCGTCAGCTGACACGATCTGTCTCCGCCTAGCAATTGTGCCGTCTGACTGCCGCAATTACCTCCTGATCGTCACCGTATTAACAAGATTGATTATGTCCCCACCTGTGAGCGTGGCAGCACGTTCCCGGCACACTAATTTAGTAGAAGTGGCCTTACCTTCTTCTTCAGGACTACTAGTCTAGGATTTACCTTACAAGCAGTATGCTGCAAAAGGGAACAGGCGAAAAATTAGTTCGAGAGCTTAAGACTGGAGAGTGAATATTGCGCTTCGATAGGACATCGGAATGGAGGGGCCAAGAGACTGTTGTCCCGAGAGTAGGGCCCGTGCGACTAGGCTGAACGATGTTTTGTCCACAAATCTATACCAATTCAGGTATATAACATTGCTACATAAGCAGGTTCGTTACTAGGGTTAAGTAGAATTGATGAAGAGACGGTTGGCTGAGAATGGCGGCACTGGTCTCGGATTTCGATGCAGTCAGACAACGCGAGAGGAAGATATCCTCCGTCACATATTTAGTGCCACTGTGCTCAATTGACCTTTGTCTCCCGCTGTATGAGGAATCCCAACATGGCGTGACTCTTCGTAACTTTGTAGCTCAACATGCATGGCTAGAATTCCGCTGTGTAACTGGATGCTTTAATATGATCCTTGGAAATTGAGCTTGTACGAATATCAGTACAGTGGTTCCCCCAGAAATAACATATCTAGCAATAGCATATCTCCTTAAGATAGCATATAATTTCCGGTCTGACTACTTTTTTGGTGAAGAATGGCATAACCTGAATATTCTATTTATTTTGACGATATGTCATTCCTTGGGGGGGTGGTGTACTGGCATTTTAAGTGATAATTTGCTTATTTCCAGCTTAATTTTAGGCGTTGTGTCGCCTCTTTTTTTTATGTGTTGCGCAATATTATTTATGTTTTTGGGGGGAGGGGGGTAGTCAATGTGGCTGTGCTGGGGGGCTGTTTTTGGTGAATATGGCCTGTGCGTAGGGGGACCCCCCTCCCCGGTCGTCACTACAAATAACATACTCCCCTAGAATAGCATATATTTTCCGGTCTGAGTCTCATGCTATTCCTGAGGGAACCACTGCACCTCGACACTTACTCCTATGGCACGTTCAATATTGTATACCTGATTTGATTCAAAATATTAGCATTTCCAATGGGGAGGTATCCATTGATTTTCTCTTGTCGGAAGACTCGACCCGACGAAAAGGTGGAACAGCCTCAGGCTTCCTCCCAACGCAGGTGAATGCAGGTGGTGGAGTCTATCCGAGACTATGGCGTAGACAACGTTGCCTGGTGGTGTACCGTGTGAGAGCTGGTCATCTCGCCGTCTTTTGGTTGCGATGATATATTCATCGGACCGCCAAAGTCGACGAGTGAGCACTGGCAATTTCACGGTTCAACGTGCAGGCGGTCAAATCAGTGTCCTGAGTCTGTGAAGGCAGGTTGGAATGGCCAGGCTACGTCCAATTCACCATTATTGAAGGCAGCATCTTTATCTCCACTTCGTCACTGAGATCGTTGAACTGACATGTGCTCTTCTCACGGATGAAGCAAGCCCTCTCAGGTGAAGTTGTTGTGGTGGTAGAGCCGTAGTGGGTTTGAGGTTATTTGCTGCCCATGCTACTCCAAGCATTTTCACGGTCACATCTGAAGGGACTGGTGCTTGAGATATTTAAGAAGACATAATATAATGCTGACGATAATTGGTCCAGCTATTGAGGCTGACGCGCGTCCACCACTGTTGGTTCTACCCAGGTATGTATGCGAAGGACCTCGGGGAGTACAACCTCTGCAATGGGGGTGTTTAGAGCAACTTCCCGAAGTCGTTCGAGGGGTCGTCCGAAAAGCCAGCCACAGTAAAGAAGAAGACCTTTTCGGACTAAGAGTACGCGACTGGACAGGAGAAAGTGTTTCCGAGTCCCTGTACAAGTGTCTCGCTGGTTTGACACGATCGCCAATAGCATGTGGCTTCGACAGAACCGCACCAATGTACAGCAAACAAGCCGTGAGCGACTATCGACGACATCCCAAAAAAAAAACCCATAATACAAATAAATCAGAAAATACCAACCCAAAAGGCCAAAAGATGAACGCGAGGGGAATCGAACTCCTGTCACTAGCTTGGAAGGCCAGTATGATAACCACTACACTACGCGTCCATGTCATGATGCAGGTCATGACAAAACTTATATATATATATCAACCTCTTTGGCTTTTTCCGGCTGTATCACCTTCCCTCCTGAACAGACGAACGCAGTATTAGTCCCGCACAGTATGCAGCTTGACTCACGATTGAGATGATTTTCCGCCTCGATAAGCACATGCAACGAAGTTGACGGCAGCTCTGCAACCCAATATTGACATGAGAACAGGTTCTACAAATCCTGAAAGTCGCCAGCAAATTTCAAATGAATTCCGCAGTCTATTTCCCACCTACATTCTCATTCTACAAACAGAGTTATCCTTCATTATTCTTATTTGTTGGCATCGTCCGGTCTCGCTAGATACTGGCCGCTGGTGACCTTGAACTTTGTCAGGCAGTGCATGTAAGTAGGTGGGCGAAGCGCGGGCTGCATCTGCACATACTGTGGATATCAGGCCACCTATATATCAGCGTACCATGTGCAATATCTCCAAGATCCACAGATGCTTATCCTGCAAAAGAAAGATCACGGTGAATTCTATGGCAAGCGCGTATAGTGCGGCAAGCGTCTTACGGTCGCTGCATCTCGGGAAGGGTACCCCAGGAGCGCCATTGAGTAGCTATCAGTCAGGAAATGTAGGAATCTCTCGAGCTCGTGTCTTGCTTGTGTTTGCATTCGAGATTATACTGAGTTGAAGCTGTGAGCGCCAACGCTTATACTACACTCGTGGCACTTCTTAGTAGCACTATTCGACGCACCGCTAGCGGAAGTCTTGTGCAATTCACAAAATTTACAATATGCATCAGATACGCGCCCGGCCGATCTTGAAGTCCTTGTATTCAGGTCAACCTCGACGTTCCTCACAACCCATGGCAATATTCACTATGCTGCGGTGTAATCATATCAATCACTCTATTCGTTCATCTGTGTAGTTAGTTGGGTTAGACCACCCGTCAAAATCCCGCAGTTCCTCAAGATACGATCCACCACTCGGGATAATAACAGCCGTCTCTAAATCCCCATGGTCGGGAGAGTTTTAAGCACACAACCCGGCAACGTACCGCAGTGGACCCCGGAGCAACTCTATCTAGGATTATACACCCACCATGTCGCTTCCAAACCCGACGTCTCTCCCCAGCCTCGGTAACAGGAGGACCACTGCAAGGAATCCTGCCTTGTTCACAAAACCCAGCAACAAAGACAGAAACAGAACCGACTGACTGATGATTACGCTCTGCTTATAAAACGGTAGCAAACCCCCCCCCCCCAGTACCCCCCTGCGCAGAAGCAGCTTCCACATTCCCGTCTCGGTCTGGCAGGCGGCCTGCCGCAGGCCACCTGCATCTGCATGCCCTGTGACAATCGGACACCTGCATTGCAAAGACGCAGGTCCCCAAGTGCCGCTGTGATAGGGCGAGCCAAAAGAACCTCGCATGGGCGGCACAAGCCAGGAAAAAAGTAGAAAGTCAGCACACCTGCTGCGCGCAAAAGGAAAAACCACTGACTCGATGTGGCAGGTCCCGTCGGCAACGGCCGGATGGACGTGTGCCAGTGAAATTGCCCTTTTTCAATCACACAATAACACATGAACGGGCGCGCGCAGGAGACTTTGAAAGTGCGCACAAGGAATGCATCCCATGCGCTTCTCATGCAATGGTCTTTTGCCCAATTACGCAAAAGGCGCTGTGAGGGCAAAATGTTTGATTGAGTCCCCCCCCTCCCCGCCCCCGACTCAGCGGCAGGCACGCAGCCAGGCCAGGGGAGTGAGTGGGAATGAGCCCCCGAGAAGCCTGCTGGTCCTACCCCAGATCCTGGTTTTTGAAAGAGCCTGTTCTTGCTTGTAGAGCCAGCTTGAAGCGGAAAGAGGATAAAGAAGTTCTTGGCCGTGTGCGGACCAAGTATGTGGACTGGTTAGGCGAGTCCGGTATACCATGCCCATGGACGGTGGGGACGAGGCTATATAATGTCAGGATATCCCGAGCTCTGGAATGTACGCCATGTCCCCGAGATACAACACTCCCACCTGCTATATCTCCATCTTCATCACAGAGAACCTCATCAAGCGTACAGAAGACATTCCCACAGCTGGATCAACAAAAAATGACCGCTTTCCCAACAATCGCCACAGCGCTCCTCGCTGCCCTCCTCCCCTCCGCCCTCGCCCTCGCCTCCACCACAACCTCCCCCTTGTACCCAGCGCCCACGACCGGCACCATCGCCGGCGCGGGCTACATCAGCGTGCTCGCCAACACGACATCGCATGGCGCCATCACATACGTGACGGGGTCGCCTTCGTCGCAGACGGTGGGCTGCCTGAACGCCGTGGGCAAGGTCGTGCTGGACGACTGCGCGCTGTTCACGGCGCAAGGGTACCATGTGGCGACGGACGCGGGCGTGTGCACGTTTAAGAATGACAGTGCGCCGGTGAACTCGGATGCGGTGTATGGCGGGAGTGTGCACGCGTTTACGTGTGTCGCGCACGAGGTTGTCAGCTCGGATGCTCAATTCTATACGGTGGTGAGTAATGGCTGCTGTAGCGAAGTGGGAGGGGTAAGGGGAGTGTGCTGACGATGTGTGATAGGCTGGGCTGCCGTACAACTTTATCGGGCAGGGAGATACTGATCTTGTGAGTTTTTTTGTCTTGAGTCCCATACGGTGCGAGGAGAAGGATTGCGGATGGACTCTGACAGGATACTCTTTCTCCAGTACTACGACCTTCCCGCCCTACCAGTGTTGTCCACGGATGAGATCGACTTCTGGTACTTCGTGTGGGGATCCGCACAGACGAGCGTCCCTGATGGCCACTACAAGGCCCTGCTTCTGTGGGAGCCGACGTCGTAAAGAGGAAAAGACTGCTATTGACGACTGCAAGGGGCGGTGGCGTGTGTTTCGATTTCAATTCCTCGCGCGGCCATTTTTTTCTCGGTGCCTTTGTGAAGGGGCAGGGTTTTTTTTGTTTCCTGGCGGTCATGACGTTACAACGAAGCATACGAGGTGATGTTTGGTGGCGCACAATGGGAGAGTTAGCTGTTACTTTCCCGGAGTTTCAGTCAGCATGAACATTCTTGATGTCTCTTCAGTCGGGGCGTTCGGCGCCCTGCCGGTCCCGGAGCTGTGCTTCTGTGATGGGATGGTCAGGCCCGTCTCCTGGCCTGATGTGTGTACGCAAGAATCTACCTGGCACGAAGCATCTCGGCGACCAAAAATGCTGACAAAGCTAGCAGTGTGCAAAATGACATGGACAAAAACACCACGAAGCAGCGTCACAGCGCAAGGCTCATGCCCGGCGTGGGGAAGTTCCGCGGAAATTCCGCCCGGCCTCGGCTGCCTCGGGAATCGGTAGTCCGTGAACGACGTCAGCCTTACCACGCGGCAAGAGGTTTGTATCGCGTCTGTCATACTGATGAAGTTGGAAGTGTATAAGAAGCCACATTGGCCAGAACCCCTCCGAGGGCTGAGTGAGTCGTGAGACGTGCTGAGACTCATGCGTGGAACTGGAAAAGGGTGAAGGGCAACGCCGGGCGGAGCTTGCGGAGGGGTAAGTCAGGTATTCCGGGTGCTTCTCGGCAATCCACGGTGTAAGTGCGAAGTAGTAGGTAGGAGTGCAAGTTGTTTTCAAACTCCACTGTGCTCAAGCTAGCACGCGTATATATGCGCATACGTGCTCTTTCAGAAACCAAGCTTGAACTGGGTGCTCATATCATCAAACATATTCAAAATCACCTCACATCCCCCAAGCCAACATGTCGCTCGTCCACCGCATCACAATGTTCAAGGTCGTTGGCCTCGAGAAGCAGAAGCAGCTGCTGGCAGCATACGAGAAGCTGGCCAAGGTCAACGAGAAGGTAGCCACCGCGTTCAAACCCCCAGTTGTCCAAAGATACCCTTGTCTAACAAAAAATCCACAGGACGGCAAGCCCTACATCGTCTACATGTGCGCCGGGCTCAGCAACCCCGAGGACCCGCGCCACAAGGGCTACACCGTCATCTCGCAGAGCAAGTTCAAGTCGCTCGAGGACATGAAGTACTATGACGAGGGCTGCGCCGGGCACGCGGAGCTCAAGGGCGTCGTCAGGACCCTGGGCTTGGAGGAGCCGCCGTTGATGGTGTACTACGAGGAGACGCCTGCCATTGATCTGACGCACGCATAGGTGCTAGTTGCTTGCAATTTGTGGAAGGATCCGCCGGCATTGGCAAGGCGTTGGCCAAAGCAAGATAGATCAACCTAGCAGACGGGACTGACACGGTCAAATAAGCATGCTCGCTTCACACACATCGTACCTGCATAGCCTTCCATTCGCCTGGTGAGGTAGTTCCACCGCCCAGAAGCGCATCTCACGACGCCGCCGCACCCAGCGCACCCCCCTCCTGCGCAACCTTCTCAGCCCGCGCCTTCAAATCCACACCCCAAGCCTCAAACCCCTTCTCCAAGCTCCTCCCCGTCGTCCACCGCACCACCGGCGCCAGCGGGCCATACATCGTCTCCCAGCACGTATACTCGGTCCCGCCCGCGCCGTCATCCACAAACTCCTGCACCCGCTCCGTCCGCAACAACATCCCCGGTATCGACGTGCCCCGCCACGCCACGCGCCACCCAGCCCGGGCCGCAACCTCGCACCGCTCCAGCACCGTGACCTCCATGCCCTGGCTCGTCGACGAGTCCGCGTCGTCCGGGTCGAGATGCACCTGGAACGTCATCGTCGTGCCTTTTTTTATGTAGCGCGCGCCGTCGTCCGCTGCGATCTCCTTCTCGAGTAGGGAGCCGTTGGCGGGAGACGGTGCGTTTGAAGCGGTTGGGGTGGAGGTGATGGCCACGCGGCGCACAAAGCGGTTCCACGCGGGCCAGGTCGTGTGCTCGAGGAGAGTCGCGATGGCGGTCTCGGGTGGCGCGGCGATGTGGAGCGCGGAGATTATGCTGAAGGAGCCGCCGGGGCCGTGGGTGGGCGTCGGGATGGGGGCGAGGGTGATGGCGGACGGCGTGTTGCGTGGGATTGGTGGGAGGCTTGTTGTGACGGGTCGGTCGGCCATGATGGAAGTGTGTGTGCCCGTGTGGGTGTTCGATCGACTTGGAAGGAGGTCGGGTCTTGTTTGGATGGTGTCGACGGTTGCGATGCGGGGTGTTCGTCGTCCACTAGTGCAATGCAGGCAGCCGTGCTGGACTGTCGCCGAGATGAAGTCCTTACACCACGAGTGGGGAGCTGCAGAAGATCTTGATGCTGGATGGCAACACAATCGTGCGTTGGTTGCTTCCACTCACTCACTCACTCACTCAATTACTTTGTGTGATTGTGCTCGAGGCCGGTCAAGCGGTCGGCCAATTCGACGGCAAGCGCCGCCACCAACCCTTTTGGCTCATGCAGGTGCTTCCAACGATGGCAACATAGGTAGCTTCGTCGCAGCGCATAGCATTCGCATGGCATTGGTCGTTTGGATATGGTGGCCGGCACATATGTGCACCGTTACTTGGGAAGATGTTAGCCTTGCAACGACGATAAATGGCCACTCTGGAAGCATTCCAAGGTTCTAAATCAGCAGCAATGGCCACAGCTCAGCGGCTATTCCCGTGCGCTAGGCCCGAATTCCAGGCACCCGCAGGGCCCCCAGGGTTCCCAGAGCGGGAAGATCTCCTAAAGTCCTCACTCCACCAGCAGATCACTGGACGGACTCAGGGAACCTTTACTCCCAATCCCCCTGGAAACCAAGTGACAGTCGCCGTGCCCTCATGAAGGTATAGCATGGTCTCAAGTGCAAGTATAGTGGTTTCGGACGCGCTATCCCCCGTTGCCTCCAGCGCCAGCAGTCGCCTAGGTCGTCGCCCAGTACCAATCTAGTCTATAAATGAGTTTGCGAGGTTTTTTTTTTTTTTTCCCTTTTTTTTTTTTTTCCCTCCCATGGTCAGGCTTCCGAAATCTGCTAATCACTAATCACATGTTCTACACCGCAAGAATCGCCACTGTTCACGCCAGCCTTAATTTAATACATTTACAACATTGTAGATATTGTTGAAGAGAAAAAAAAGGTACATAGGTGGTAACTGAGCCGGGCGTGAGTATTAGGTTCGATATTGGTACTGCTGTGGATAAAGGAGAGCTTGTTGTATTGAGTATCAAGGCTCTGAAAGATGTTGTTGGTAGTGAGATGTTGAACAATTGAGGTGACGGGAGGTTTAGTTCATTCTAGTACATGTACACATTGTATCTAAAGTCACTGCAGGACTGCAAGTGTCCAGCAAGCTTCATGTGCAAATATACTGAAATTTCGTGCATCAAAGGTTTGATTTCCGCCTTTCTCGGCTTTTTATCTAGTGCTACCCCACACCTACTTGGTAGGTGGAAACAAAGCCCTCTTCACCCAGCGCACTTGCAAATCCATTTCACTGCTTCGACCAAGCCGCCGTTTCATAGTCGATCTCTCCAAAAGGTATGTTGAATGACACCATTTCCTTCTGCATCTCTTCGATCGATGAGGAACAACGCGAGTAGAATCCGAATGGGCTCACACCTGAGCCCTTCTTAGGAAGAATTGCATCAGGAACCAAGAGCTCGCAGAACCCCCCCCCTTACACATTCCGAAACGCAGTGTCCTGCTTGCGTCCCACGTCTTGCTCTGTGGAGACACCTCATTGATGTATTTACGAATGATGGTCCCCGACTTGTCGGTATACTCGTCGGGAATCCATGCCTTATCGAGCTCCTGGATTTTGGATTTCTGTGCGAGAACGAAGCAAAGTAGAAGACAAATGTTGGTAGCGATTACGGGGCTGGAAGCATCACACCGCGGTCTGTTGAGATTACCTACAATGGTCTGCTTGGCCGGCCCGATTCTGTCCAGGCTTCTAAACAGCAGCTCATAAGTTAGCATCGGATACTTGTGCCCCACACGTCCGCACGATTGTATAATCTTGCTCGTTGGCTACGCAGGTCTTGGCTGGGTACTGACGTATTGAGCAGCACCACCACTTAGTGATTTGCCTTTGCCGAATTCTCCGTTTACAGGAACTGCTGTCGGGTCGGAGGAAATTCTGAACTCCTCAGTGTTGATGGGCTTACTCTCGACCTGCGCACGCATTTGTATCAAGAACGAGAAGCGAAAAACGAGAAACGAGAAACGAGAAACGAGAAACGAGAAACGAGAAACGATTGTTCGGATCGTCATGCGACTATGAGGCAAAACAACATATGGTTCCAACAGTTCGATAGCCGATAAGAACGCTGTCTTGAGGCGGAACCTTATGATCGTCCATACGGACCCCCAAATGAACCGGAGAAGCCAGTGCCAGAGTGGCAAATGCCAGGACTTGCATTAGGGTGAGGTAAACCATTGTTGCTAATAGAAAGGCAGTACAGACCAGCTATAAGAACGTTTGAAGTATTGGTTGAAGTGTTGTTGTTGTTGTTGTTGTTGTTGTTGTTTGACTGGACAGATGGATGTGTTGATATCTTTTGCAAAACCCAATCGCCCTGGGCCTTTCTCACATGTTCTACTTGCCCATGTAGATACCACTTGAAGACGAGCCCAACGAGTGGGGCGATTGGGGCTTCTGTTGGAAGCCAGTAGAGTAGCCCGTCAGCGTGCTGACGATGCGTGCACAATATCCACCGGAGTCTTGAATTGGGAAGAAGGAGTAGCCCGCTGGCCTTGGGTAGGGAAATCTAGCTAGCTCACTTTGCAACATCAAATGAGCCAGTACCAGTCAAACGAACGTACCATTTTGTGTGTCCTTGACCAGTATTACCTAGCTTCTAAGTAAGCAATAGAATGTAGAATATTCGCACTGATTTCATTCAGTCCACCTTTACTAGAGCTCTAAATTGAAAACAAAAGCTCGAGTCTCGAGGTATAGTCAAGAAGACCAGATCTTGCTGATGCACCCCATCAATAACTCAAGAAGCTGCAGACAATATCGCAAAGTTGACGACGATCGCTAGTATTACCTGATAGTCAACGTGACGGCCCCCAAATACTCGTGCCAGGTGAGCTAAGGACCTGAGTCATGCGCGTGGAGCCCTGGAATGCAGCATCCATCCAACCAGGCACAGCTGTCAGCGAGCCCCAACCTGCAGTTTGTGTTGAAATACGTACTGGTCATCACTGTGAGCTTTGACCTCTTTCGGTCAGCTAACTAGCAAATAGCCAGATCCTAGACTGGCTGTGTATTTGATAGGAGGATTTGGTCTAGTTATAAACAGTGGGTGCCCTGGTGAGGGGCCTATAGCTAGAACCTCCGAATCTACCGCTTTTCCCACACCTTTTCTACAGTTTGGAAGTCTTGTTTGAAGCCAAATGCGTCAGCTGCCGTCAGCTGAACGAAACAGCCATACTGCAACCTCCCACTTCGTAAGCACAACCGACAGAACGTGAACACCAAATTTAGAAGGAGAGGAGGAAGCCCACAACACAGGTAAACATCGAGGAGAAGTTTCAAGACGTTGGAAAGACTCAGTGCCGGCGCCAGAATTTTGAAAATCAGCTCAACCTGGTATGGGGTTCTTGACCGTTCTTTATCTTCTTCTTACCACATTCACAATGGACGGCAAACAAACTCTTCACTCCGTGCTTTGTGGAAAGGACTAGTATCGTGCCATGGATCTTGGACGTCAACTGTTCTTCGAGAAAAACGGCACCGGCGAAGTGAGTAACGACTTCCCATCAAGCAGCCCGAGGTCTCCAGCGCTCCCAAAGATACCTAGCACATTGGGCTGAACTAACCACTCTTTTTGAAGCTCATATGCGGGTTTGAACATGACCGTTTCATTGCCTCAGTGATAGAATGGAAGGCACTTGGTGAATCAGCCACGACGTGGCAAGAAACAGTCGACCTGACTCCGGCCAGCGAGTTCGATTTCGCCGTTGACCTAGAGCTCACGATCGTGGACAAGACGCTACATAGCCGTGTTTCTGGAACGATATCAAGGAGTCCTTCAGGACAGAAAGCTGACTGAAGACGCCTTCAAGCCCAAAACCTACCAGATTCACTTGGCCAAGGGAAAGTTCACGAGCAAGGCATGGCTGATGTTCAGCAGCAAGGCGCCCGAAGATGTGCCATCGTATGACAAGTGGTGGGGTCTAAGGCTGCTGTTCGACAGATCCCCATTTCCCCCGCTGCACCAGTGGAGGCAGGAGGAGAGGGTCTTGAGAGGTGTGATGAGTCACAACTTCTGGGAGGATAGGTACAGAGACTTCTATCAAAACGGCGCCTGGCTCCAAAGACCAGGTGCAATCTGAGGAGAGCAAGAAGAAGGGGAGAGAGGTTCTACGGCGACTGCGTGAGCGTCAAAGGATCGCGTGGGAGGAACGGGAGGACGACGTTGATAAGTGAGGTAGGCAAGTGTCACACGGGTCCTCGAGATCTCTAATCCATCGTCCCAATACCGGGGCAGCATTTGAGAATACTGTGCGATATGTGCCACAGGTGTGCCTGAGGCGTATTTACACTTGTCTAGCTAGGTAAACAGGTAAACAGCTCGCCGATTACCTCTTCACGCCTTCCGACGCACCAGATCAGGTTGAGCCCAATAGTAGCGATTTCTGTGGTGTAGGAGATGCCCTCTCCGGTTCTCTAGCGAGCTTTGACTTGACTTAGACTTCATGATCTGTAAGATGCTCACAATGCTTCAGCAGCCAATCGCGAATTCCAGACATCAGTCGACATGTGTGAAGAGCCACCACACCCGTATTGAGTCGCCACAGCGTGATGAGCCCACTAAGCTGTTGAAACCTCTGCGTGTTTCTTATTTCACACTGGCACTGCGCCGTTTGCCAACAACCAACAGCAACACACAAGGTGTGCACGACCAAGCCTCCTGTCGCTTGAAAATCCTCTTGCGGTCGAGGTACCGAATATGTGCGACTAAAGGGCCCGCGGGATCAGCAACGACAAGACTCATAGCCAGAGACACATGGGCACCAATCGCAGTGCTGACCGTCCGCAAAACAACATGATGTGGGTTGTCTTGGGGCTGTGTGATCTGCGGGGCGTTTCGACACTTCTGGCTCTCTTCGCGCGTGAATGATCGACACCAGGCTGCGCAGCGAGTCGTAGTGTGGCATCGCGACTTGGCAAACGGTGAGCCTATGTTTCCCGAGGTTTGTGAGCGCACCTTGGATAAGTATATATAAACTTCCATTCGAACCTTCGTCTGGAATAATGGCCGAGTGTCATCATCCCATCATCCCAATACTCATTCATCTAATCATCCATTCACTTCTCACAGACCTGGTGTCTTGACAAACTTTTACTTTTACATAATAAGCCCATCTTTCATCCCAGCTCTTCAGCCAAACCCACCCCACAAACATCAAAATGTACGCCTCCAAGATCATCCTCGCGACCGTCTTCGCCCTCACTGCCTCCGCGGCCTCTCTCCGCCACTCCCCCCGCCAGATCGGTGGCTTGGCATGCAACGCTGCGCGCTTGCAAGTCGTCGGCGCGCTCGGCGACGCTGAGACGGCCATCGGCGGCATCGCGGACGCCGATGTGCAGACTGCTGCCCAGGCCGGCCTGGACCAGGCCAACGGCGGCATCGACGCCATTGCCCAGACCATTGTTTCCGGCGAGGCGGCTTCGGCTGATGGCCGAGACGATGTTGAGGCTGGTCTTCAGGCTATGAGCGCTGCTCTTGCTGATGGCGCTGCGTAAGTGACGCTCGGAACCCCAACATTATACACTGGATTGTGGCTGATATTTGTGCTTTGAGTAGTGATGATGCTGCTGTCGCCGACGCACAAGCTGCCGTTGACGCTGCTGCTGCTGCTGGCGCTGACGTTGTCGCAGAGTGCTAGATGGGTAAATAGGGGTTGATGAGGACAAATCTTAGCATGCTTTGAATTCCGGGGGCTTGGGCTGGAAGGATAGACTGAGGCAGATGGCGATGATGCATGGAAGTCCCTCACGGCCGTGTGTGCCATACCCTGTGGGCCCACTCTCTGGGCACCCGATACACTCTTTCGATGAATGACGAGCAATGAGAAACGAGAGGCTCACTAGCACTTGCAATACAACCTCATTGAAGCATATACCTGCACAAGTCGACGAGTGTGATGTTCATACCTTGTTCCTCTATCGTGGGACCAGATTGGTGCGCTCCATGTTATGTTCCGGCGCAGAGCAGCTGCCACAAGGGGGAACACTACTGAGCATGGCGCAAATGTCTCTACATAGTACCAATGACATGGTATGTTTGCCGACAGTCTAGCATCCAGCCTTGGCTGACAGTTTACTGAGCGTTCATAGTTGCGTTGCGTCAGAATATTTCTGAAAGACATGTCGATCTGGACGTGGAGAGATCTGATCTGGGCCTTGGATAATGAGACCTGGACCCTGAACCCTGAACCCTCGCCAAGATCTGCGGCAGGGGTCCCATGCTCGGCCCGAGGCGAAGGGCCCTAGAAGGCGCTAACCGGGTTCGGCGCATAATGACATCTCGACTTATCGCGCCATCTCACCGCCGTCGAAGGAGATATTCTCCATGTGATGGATGCTATCCATGACCCTGTACGCCTTTCACTAACCTAGAACGACTGTGTCAACACATACAAAGTCACCGTGAAGTAATCGAAGTCCATACCATACCAATTGTTCCCAGAATCCACCTATCAGCCGATATAAAACACAGAGCATACGCGGCCACAAGTCTAGACCAGAGTCGTGATCAAACACGGCGGATTCACACAGCCCACTCCACCGCACGTTCAGGCGGTCTGCAACCGCGCCGGAGTCTTGTCCATCTGATACACTCTACATCTAGACAGAGGCACTTGAATCTGACTCGCGACGACCAAGTGGGCCGGCGTCGAAACATCAAACACCCCTCCTCCCGCACACGGTGGAGCCACCTGTTCCGAGGGGTCAGGCAGTACAAAACTCACCCATACAAAACGCACTCATCGCTGCGCCCATCGCGGCCTTCAGAGCCACCTCTTCCCATCCCTCTCTCCGGATCGCCCCTGTACAACGTCTCGCACCCACAAGGGCCGCCGCACAGCTCACCATGGCCGCAAGCGACCTCTCCACCCTCGACCAGCGCGTCCTAGACGCCGTGCAAAAATCCTCGGCCGACAACATCGCCTTCCGCGCCACCACGCGCCACGCGCACAAAACATGGGCGCGCACCTTCACCTGCACGCCCGAGCTCTACATCCGCCCGCAGTCCGTCCCAGAGGTCCAGAAAGCCATCAACCTAGCGCGCACCTCGCGCCGGCGCATCACCACCACCGGCTCGGGCCACTCGCCCTCCGACATCACGTGCACCTCCGCCTGGCTGCTCAACCTGGACGACCTGCGCCAGATCCTCCACGTCGACCGCGCGACCAACATCGTCCACTTCCAGGCGGGAATCCGCCTCTGGCAGCTCGGCGAGGAGCTCGACCGCCTCGGCCTGGCAATGCCTAACCTGGGGTCCATCAACGAGCAGTCCGCGGCCGGCGTCATCTCCACGGGGACGCACGGCAGCTCGCTCGAGCACGGGCTCATCTCGCAGTCCATCGTCGAGCTCAAGCTCGTCACCGCCGACGGGCGCGTGCGCACGGCCTCGCGCACCGAGAACAACGAGCTGTTCCGCGCCGCGCTCATCTCGCTCGGCGCGCTGGGCGTCATCGTCGAGATCAAGTTCCAGACCGTGCCGGCGTACTCGCTAAAGTGGGAGCAGACCATCGACAGCGACGCCGTGATGCTGCGCGACTGGGCCGCGGGGCTGTGGACGGCGGGCCACTTTGTGCGCGTGTGGTGGTTTCCTTATACGCGGCGCTCGGTCGTCTGGAAGGCCAACATGGCCACCGAGGACCACTACGACCAGCCGAGTTCGTGGTACGACGGCGCACTCGGGTACTACGTCTACCACAATCTGCTGTGGGTCGCGCAGTACATTCCGTCCATCCTGCCGACGGTCGAGTGGTTCGTCTTCGGCATGCAGTATGGCTTCGCCAACGGCACCGTCACCTCGGCCGTGCAGCCGCAGCGCAAGGCCCTGCTCATGAACTGCCTGTACAGCCAATACGTCAACGAGTGGGCGCTGCCGCTGCGCCGCGGGCCGGAAGCCATCCGGCGGCTCAGCTGTTGGTTGAACAACCTGCAGCCGGGCGACCGCGACTACTGCGAGCACGGCATCCCGTTCTCTAGCAAGGGCCTGTACGTGCACGCGCCGATCGAGGTGCGCGTGACGGACACGTCGCGCTTCCTGGGGAACACGGACGGCACGGGGGTGGAGCAGCGGCCACTGCTGGATCCGACGTGCAAGGACGAGCCCACGCTGTATCTCAATGCTACGACGTATCGGCCGTACGACCTCGAGCCGCCGTGCTTGGAGGTGTATTACCATGCGTTCGAGTGGCTGATGCGCGACTTGGGCGGGAAGCCGCACTGGGCCAAGAACTTTGCAACGGTCAGTGCGGAGGATGTGGAGGAAATGTATGGCGAGGACTTGACCACGTGGCGGCAGGTTAGGGATAAGGCGGATCCGAGGGGCATGTTCCTGGGGAGTTGGCACAGGCGGACGGTGATGGGTGGTGGTGATCCGCTGCCGTTGGAGGAGAGGGAGGTGCAGCGCACGATGAAGAGGGGCCGGGGATGGTTCTGGAGTGGCATGATGGGGGAGCTGTGAGCTGTTGCGTTGTGATGCCTCTTTACGCTGGAACGTTGAATATGATTCTGCTTGGTTCTTGTCTAGGGTGGGATTGGTCCAGGTCCAGTATGTTGAACAACAGGCCCGTCTTGCGCCAGAATGGACACGAGACAGCAACAGGCAGACTGCCAGATCAGCTCCGCCCAGCCTCTCGACTCTCAGTCATTGATCTTGCGAGGACAAGGGTTACATCATCTCTCACGACGTCGCATGGTGAGCTGGATTGACCAGGAAATTCTCACAGCCATCAATCCTCCCAGCTTCTCTTCAAGTAACCTGAATTCACAGCATGTCTTTGTGGAAGCGCTGGCGAAGGCCTACAAAGAGTCTCGGGCTCCTAGGAGGCCCTGGTTCGTGGCTGTGGCCATCTAGAACGGCATCACAATAACCCGTTCGTCGTCGGTATGAAACGTCAAACTGCTCGACATATTTTGCGGCGGCTCTTCAGACTCTAAGGCTGTTTTCTACCGGCACTCCACGGACTCCTCAAGCTGGAGGATTTAGTCGGAGTGGACCAGACACCATCCTCCTCGGCGCAGACTTGCCACAAATAGCAGTCTAAGCGAGTAACTACCTTATCAAACAAGAAGACTCGAACGCATCAACTGAACTTGACTGGCATTGGGATCGCGCATACTTTGAGGCTCAATATCATGCCCAAAGCAACTTTCGTTGTCGCCACGGCCTTGGAGTGACATAATTTACGGCGGGCACCCGGTTATCTTGGCTGGACAAGCAGCACAAATTTCTTGAGCCTCTCATGCCGCAAGAACCAATACATCGGGGTATCTTTATATGCAAGATGCTGCACGAAGCCGCCGTCATGTTTGCCCTCGGCCCCGCAGGGAGGAAGCAGGCGCAGCTCCACTAGACGTTCACAACCAAGACCACCTCTTCCAAACGCATCTATTCTAGCGCATCTATCCCATTGTGTGTGCTGCACAGCGGCATCCCGCAAAGATTCTGCAGGCGAAAAAGGAAAAAAAGAAAGAAGAAAAAAAGCTGCCTCCCGTGCCGCGCAGGGGTTGTCGCAGAGAGGAGGAGGCTCTGCAGCAATGCAAGCACTTTCTGCTCGTCAGCGGGGCCAGGGATGCATGCTGCATGTGTCTGCTCAAAACATGCCCTGCATCTAAGAGTCTTTTCGGCTTGTCAGCTGACCTCCGGCTCCCGTTTTTGTTTACTCGCACGACACATTTCCGTGGCTCCGCATACCACACTCTCACACCACACTAGCCGGAACCGAAATCACGGCCCAGGCGCGTTGGTTCGGCCCGCTACGGAAAAAAAGATGATGTGCCGGTCCGGAATGCTGAGCGGCGAGCTGACGTTGTCAACATCAACAAACAGCGCGGTCGCTTGGCGAACCGGCTCAGACGGAAAGGGGTGGGAAGAGAAAGCGGGAGCACACAGCACGATCCTGCCGCCTTCCATCAAGCGCCTCATGCAAGATGAGGCAAGTCTTGTATGCAAGGCAGCTCCGTCGCATTCGACTCGTTTCTATACGGTTCCCGCTGCTCATGCAGGACAAAGGAAGGGGGGCGAAGGGGGAGGTTGCAGATGGCGGTGCCGGGTGAAGGCAGCGGATGCGGCTCTGGAGGTGCCGGTATCAGGTGCGATGATGGCGACGGATAGCACGCCACCGCACGACACTACATCTCTCGCGGTGACTTGCTTTAGCTTCGCGGCTGGTCTGCCTGCCTGGGATGTCGTGAGCTGTCTTGTGGTGGCCAGACCACACGATCTGACAGCCATGACGCTCTGAAAACTCAGGACTGATGTTCGGGTGTGTGCATGTCACTCGTGGCGTTCCAGAACGGGCGACTTCCCAACCAGTTGTGGAGAGGTTGGGTTGTCAGGCTCCTGAAGGTTGGTCTGGATCCGACAGCCGCAGGATTGGTGTTTTCATAATGTGTCTATCCGTCCCGTAGAATTTTAGCTGGACAAGCTACGCCACTATACGATAACTCCGAGCTGTCCCCGTTCGTTGTTGGCTTCTGCCCATGGTTGGTTTGGCAGTCAAGAGGAGCAGGCTAGGGGCTGATAACTTGGGGGGACCAAGTCATGATATCAAGATGGCCTCATTGATGAGGTAAAAGCTCAACGGTAGCCAGGAAGTGTCTCGGCTCTCGGTTCCATTCTTGGGGAGGTGGATTGCAGTTTTGACGACGACTTCCCATGAGGGAGAGAGCAAGTGGGCTGTTCCGAGAGCTCTCCCTCACGACATCCTTGGCCCCCGGCATCCCAAAGCCCGAGCCAGAAATGGCTTTTCCGACAGCTGTATCCCCGCAGTATGCGAGACATTCCAGCTATTCTGGCCCGTGTTTCGTGACCCCTCTGGGCAAGTTGCTTCTGTTCCGCGATGCAGCAGCAAGCCCCAACGGCTACCAGATCTTGCAAGTGTGATAGATCACAATCGACTACAGACTGCCCAATGGCAACATGCTTCGACGAAGGTTGCTCCCGTCCCGCGGATGTGTTCCGGCCTCTGCCTATACGGCAAGGGTGGCGAGAGGCTGACCAAGGCTGTCTTGGGCTGCAGCTGTCACGACTCGGGAGGTGATGCTGCGTTTGCCAAAGCGCCTCGACTGACGTCGCCGTTTCCCTTTCGGTCAAAGCTGCAAGACCTCCTTGCAGGCTTGGAGTTTTTATGACAGATCTGCTCTGCGGCTCGTATGTCACAGGAAAGATCGGAATGTGCGAGAACGCGGCGAGTACATTCCCAGTCGCGGAAACTAGCCGTCGAGAGAAGTCACTCCCACATTCCTGGCTCTGCATTCCTCCCTCGTGTTGTTTGTCCACGCATCGTCCTAGAGTTCGGCGCTCGTCCCTTCTTTTCACATATATCCTACGCGATACCCTGTCCCGGCCCCGGCCTATTTGTGTTTCTCAGACTTTCGCGACTCTCATCATTTGCCTTCACGTCGATCCCCCCCGTTGCTTCTGAAGTGTGCATAACAAGTGCCAATAACATCATCCTCGTTCCTGTGCGCCACGAACTACATCGTCGCCCTCGAGACAGTCCACGAGCAACGTCGCTCCGTTGAGACTGACCAGCATGGACAAACCAAGCCGGCTAGCCGATTTGACATTGGTCAACAAATACTATCCCCCCGTTGGTGTTGCCAACTTCTCTTATCCAAGCCCTAAGCTGGACACAGTTCAACCATGCGACCGCCTGGTTGGCCGCACCTCGGTGGGGTCAGATGCCTCAGCTCCTGATATGACTGACGACGGGGATTCCGTAATCTCCACCGATGAGGATGACAAGAGCTTCTATCATGTTTCGGGCGCCGAGCTTTGGGACAAGTTTTGGGAAGACCCGTTCTGGGAGGCAAACGCGGAGGAGGCAGAACGAGAGGCAGGGGGAAGAACTCAAAGAATCCTTGGTAGGAACGGCAATTATCCAGCCTTGATACCGTCGCCAGTTGAGAGCCGCCCGAAGGACCAGTACTTTCTTGAGGGTGAGGAATCATCACGGGTTTCTGAATCACAACCACCTCTCACCAGACCCTCGACCGCCACTCCGTCTACGACATCCACCAGACCAGTCACACCTACAGTCAGCTACTCCCTCTTCCCAAAGCAGTCTCCCACACCACCTGCAGTACTCTCTTTATCACCACGAAGACCGGCTCCGACACCACGCTCCACGTCTTTGTGGGGCATACCTGCATTCAATGACTCCGCCTCTTCTTTGAACTCGCTCGGAAGGTCGTCTAGAGTCAGAAAGGCTCAATCGGATGTTCCACACGCGAATGGCAGATCATCTTGGACAATTCTAGGTGCGGCCATTTCTCAACCTGCGATCCCATCGCCGCCGGGTTTTGAATTTCCAGCTCGCAGAGACTCAAGTCAGTCCATCCGCAGCACCATGAATCAGCGATTTCCTATTAGGACAACACGGATACGATCAGACACACACCATTCCCGGCCATCCATCACGTCGGCACCGCGCTTGTCCGTCATCGACATCCCAGTCAAGGACCTCCCTATGCCCTCTCCTCGTCTCACCATACAATTTCAGACACCCCCTCGCACACCACAACACATTCGCGGACGCCACTCCCAACCAGAGCCTCTAAAAGTCCCGCCGCCACTGCAACTGCACAGATGCACCACAGAAACGGAAGTCCCATCCCTCAACCAGCGCCACAGACGCGTCGTATCCCGCGTCTACGCCCACACAAACCCCAACACGCCCACCATGCCCTCACATCCGGAAGCCCCGCCCGTCTCCTTCTTCGACGTCGACTCAGACTCGGACGAGGAGGAGACCAGCTTCGCGCGGCGCATTGCCCGGAGCTTCACCTCCCAGGTGCGCACGCGCAGCGCGAGTGCGGTGCCAAGATCTCGCAAGGGACAGGTAGTCGCGAAGCAGCAACTGAGGAGGGCACGCGCGGAGACAGTCGGGTCGCCGTGTGAGGAAGACGGGCCGTCGTCGGCTGGAAGGATAGAGGATAAAGGAGCCCGCGATCGCCCGCCGATGTTGAGGAAGCAGAAGAGTGAGGTCTTTGGTAAGATCTTTTGGCGACGATGATCCATCACCTGGGCATTGTTACCAAAAGACTGCTCCTTACTTGATTATCAATATTGGTTTGACTGGTTCCACAACATGTATCTACTATACCATCATTACCCATGACTCTATGATCCAGAGTCACCATCATGGTAGCATTCTTTGGCGTCGACACAAAGGTGATGGGAGGGAAAACAAAAGCTGAGCTGCTTCGTGGGATTCTGGACATACCCGGGCGCTGTCGGTCCTTTGCAAATGTGTGCGCATACATCACTTTAAAACACTTTGTTTTTCAAAAAAGCTCCAAACAGGGAATATCACGATCCTTGAGATGACTGTCACTCTTGCAATCGTCTCTCGAAGCAAAATTGGTGACTCGATGTGCGGCCTGAGAAGTATTGGCCGGTTCAACGTTGGTCTCAGCCAGTCAGAGAATGGTGTGTAGTGGAGTTATTCCCCGTACAGAATCGCAAAAGGCTTCGAGCTCACCCAAGCCTTGTACTTCTGGCATGCTTCCTGCCAAACTTTTGCCAGTCGTTCTGCATGCTCGTTAAGCTGAGGAGGAATTCAACACCTGGTCTGGCAATACATGAAGCTAGTATGGCATTGACCCACGACTCTGAAATCAAGCCAGGCAAAACAGAATACTACAACATGAGAAAACCCAGGACAGGCAGACGCGTCACATATAAAGAGCCACGGAACGCACCCAGAGCCAGTCGAACCACGCCCACCAAAGCCCTAAGCCACAGGGAAAAATTCACGCGAAGAAACCCAAGTCAACCATATCATGACCATGACCATGACCAAGTGATGATGTTCTACAGCCAGCCTGCCCGGCTCGGCCCTCAGGTTCCGATGCCATCAGAGGCAGCATATCTCCCCCTCGAGCCAGACACACTAAATTTGCCCGGTCACGACCCGTGGTGCCATATACGTTCAAGGCTCTCGCCAAGCCGTGCACTTGGTGAGGCGAGGCCGCATACCAATTGAGCGAGGACAAGCCGCAGTCCTGCCGTCGCTGACTGTTAGCGCATGCTGCTCAGGTATGGAGAGAGCACTCTCCCTAAGCCTTCTCTTACCGAACACTACAGAGTTGATCTAATCGCGGCATATTATTGAGCTCGTAGTCGTCCTCGGTGGTTCTCGCCCAACAACAGCCTTGCCATCCTGGATGTCTCCAGCCCGAGTGCGGGACCCGTCCTGCTAGTCTGCATATTTGGCTGGACCTGAGTCGTCTCTGTTGGCTGTGGGATATACGAGAATAAGCAGGAATATGTGCTCCTGGACAAGCTTCGCGAGGTGTCGGTTGCGAGTCTGGGCGGCGAGTAGGTCCCCGTAATATGCGATGCTGTGGCCACTGTGAGAGCCTTGATATTGTTGCTCCTGAGTTCAAAGTCGTTCTGTTTTTTCACGACGAATTCCTCTTGAAGTAAGTGTAGAGCTTGAGCTAACTTCAGCGTTATCAATGCAGTATCAACGACTTTATGGTGTGCGGCCTGTTGCTCGCAGTCTTATTTCTGATGCTCCTCGCGGTTTTCTTCTCCGTACTTTGCAATCTGCTCCAAGCCCAGCGTATTCCGCAGTGGAGAGGGATCCTCGCACGATGTATCGTACAGAAGGGGATGGGAGAAGCCTGTAGCAAAGTACCGCAGTGATGTTTGGTAATCTGAAAAGACTCATCTATAGCATGTTCAATAGTGCCGCTTTACCCTGTGCGAAACCTGACCGCCGCGCCTTCCACAAGCAGAAGCAAACCCACACAACAAAAATCCCATACGACGCAACGGCATCAGAATCTTCATCTCTCAAACACGAAAAAAGCACCGCCCCAACGATATCCCCAGGTCAGCAGCCACAAGCCACGCCCACGAAACCCGCATCCGCACCCATGCATCACTCACCACCCCGCAACAAGCCTCTTCCTAAAACACACCCCTACGTCGATCACGAAGGCCAGTGATTCACATTGTCCAGACGGCGCGCCTTTCCTTGCATGGATCTGTTTGGTCTGCCTCCTTGGTCTCGCTCGCCCCGCCCTAGCGACGAGCGAGGTGTTTGTAGATCGGATCTGCTGGCGATCGGCCCGCTTGAAGAAACTGACAGCATCGCGTCATGTCTCGCGGGTTAGGCGGTTGGCCGGAAGAGGCGGTGCCCTGTTGGGGATTTACTCCGGATAGGCCGGGCAGGTTTTGGTGTCGGTGGGATTCGTTTTTTATGGCAGGTTGTTTTGGGGCCGTTGTTGTCTTGGTCGTAGAGGAGATCGTAGGGGGTATCTGAAGTGTGGCGGCAGTGGATTGTGCGACTATCACACGGAGGACAATTGTCTTGCTGTCAAAACTTTGTACTCAGGCGGGTGTCATAAGTCTCACAAAGGACTCCTCGAAGTCAGAATCACAGCACGGGTCAGCAAGTAGACCTCGTCAAAGTTCATTCAAAAAATCTCGATTCTTCGCTCGATAAATCCCCACAGCCTGCGAACGATTCCTGCGCCTACGCATTAAGTGCTTTCTGGCGATCCCACCGGTGTTTGTTCTAAATTACAAAATTCATTTCCGTTCCATCTCTGTTGTGTGTCGTTGCTCTCTAGGAGTCATATGACCAGAAAAAGAGAGAAAGTAGTAAGGGGGTGTGTGGTGGTGGCGGTGGTGGCGGTGGTAGGTAGGTAGGTAGGTAGGTAGGTAGGTAGGTATCGTAGGTGGAAATATTGGTGTGGGATATACAGGGATGATTTGGAAAATAAAAGGAAAAAACGTCCGAACGTCGTAAACCGAACCCACCCCGACCCAACCCAGTCGTAAAATCTATCCGTTTGTCTATCCGGCGTTGCACGTGGCTTCCTGTGCATTGCAGTCACCAACCGTCTTCCCGGACACCTTTCCTGAGTTCACCGCGTCGGCACACTGGTTGTTCTGGATCGCACAGGCTCGTTGGGTCGCGGCACCCTGGTTGACAAAGGTGTTGCCGTCGACGGAGAAAGGCCGCGTCGAGTCACCTGAGTCCTTTACGGCCGGGGCGGCGATTCCGCCGATCGCGTTGCCGGAGGATGCGGTTGAGGACGATGCGGAAGCTCCGTTTCCGTTCCTGCTGTTTTTACCGGTGGACGACGAGGGAGAGGTGGCGGCGGCGGCGGCGGCGGCGGCTGTGGCGCCGTTGCTGGAGGCGGTCGATGGATTACTGTCCTTTTCTCCCTGGGATTCATTGTTATTACTCTGTCCGGTCTGACCTTGTGCTGTGTTGCCTGTAGATCCTTTGGAAGGAGAGGGGGTGGTGGTGGAGGAGGGAGATGATTGGGCACTGGAGTCCGCGACGTTGTTTGTTTGAGGAGCCTGGGAAGGGGTAAACATCACCCCAGCCTTCGCCGCATTGGGGTTGCGGTTAGGTTGGGCAGCCTGTGAAGAAGTGGAATCCGCACCAGTGTTGGAAGCATCATTGCCATTGGATTGGGAAGTCTGAGACTGAGAGGAAGATGCTTTCGCGCCGGTGTTTGCATTGGAATTTTTTTGACCCTGAGCACCTGGATTGGGATTGGATTTACCTCCTGCTGCTGCGGCGTTGCCTCCCTTGGCAGCATTGTTTGCGTTGGCATTGTTGTTGTTGCCACCGTTGCCACCACCGTTGGCGATAGTGATCTGGAAATGAGAGTCAGCAAATCTGCATTGAGAGTGGGGTTTGGGTAGAGTCAGCAGTACTTACACGAACGCAATCGTCTTGAGCACCACTATTGAGAATAAGATGGTCAGTAAACTGCAAGACGAGTCACACAAGACTTCAGAGAGACATACCGTTGAGCAACAGGCATCAGCACAGGCTGGTGGTTAGACGAGCCAGCCATTGTGCAGACACGGTAGTTGCCAGCAGGCAGACCGCCCGTCACTGTGGTGGTGAGCTTTCCCTGACCGTTGCCAGCATCGTTGATACCCTTGAAGAATGCGAACTTGGAGGCATCCGGTGGAGTGGTAGGGTTCGCGGAGTTGCCCATATCTTGGATGGTGATGTGAGTGTGGCCAATGACCGTGCCACCGCCAGAAAGCTGTTGAGGCGCCGCATAGTAGGTGCTGTCCGGGTTGGTGAAGGTACCCAGGTCCATGTTCGCGATCTGCACCGTCACATCGAAGTCTTGGTTGGCAGCCGGCTCCTTGCCGGCAACGGGGCTGGTGATGACTGTCGACACCATCTTAGTCGAGGCGGGCATCTCACCCATCGGGATACCGTTGCAGGATCCACCCTTCTGCTGGATACCGTTGGTCAATGTCTTGCCTGAGCAAAAGTTGATGAAGTTGGCATCGTCCGTGATCGACTTGGCTTGGCCGGCGTCTGCGCCTTGGGAGCCATCCTGTTGCGAGCCGGTCTGGATTGCTTTGGCGTCGAGGGTGGTGCCATCAGCAGCGTTGGCGTTGGCGTTGCCGCCGTTGTTTCCACCGTTGTTTCCGCCATTGTTGTTGTTGTTGTTGTTGCCTGCAGCAGCGGCACCTGTCATGTATGGTCAGCTCTATTTCACACGACTTCCGAGAAAGCACTTTCGAACGCACTGGCACTGGCTTTGGCTGCGTTCGCTGCCTGAGCTTTTGCTGCAGCAGCCTGGCCTCCATTGGCGGCGTTGTTCCCTCCTTGGTTGGCGCCCTGGTTGGCGCCCTGCTGTCCACCCTGTTGGCCGCCTTGTTTGCCTCCGTTGCCGCCCTGGCCACCACCGAAACCTTGACCGCCGCCGAAGCCGCCACCACCGAATTGCCTTGCTGCCAGAGCCCTGTGGCTGCGGAACCTGCCCCGAAGTGTCGAGCCCTCGACGGCGACATTCATGCCCATCAGGGCGATGACCAACACTGAAAGCTTCATGTTGAACGAGTATTAAAGGATTGCCGTGTCGTGAAGATAGGTGAGTAACTCTTTCGAAGAGCAATGGTACCAGACCAAAGGAGCTAAAGCTGTACTGCTGTGAAAAGGAGTGGTCACAGTGTGGACAAGCTGAGGAAAAGGGTATCGTGGAAAGAATAGCACAACGAGTGTGTAAGTATACAACCAGCGCGTGTCGACACGAAGTAGTTTGGACGACGAGGGAAAGGAAGGGAATGAAAGCCAAGGGACGAGATGAATGGCGACGAAGTAAATATCAGATGCACGAGGGGCAGAGCCAAGACCGTCTTCCCTTTATGTCCCGCCCTCGACAGGTTTCGAGAGCCCCATTGCCAAGGCTGCGGTGCTAGGAACAGATGCATCAAGCTGACCGACGGCCCCGGTCTCCGTGGTGTACATGAAAAGGGAGGTTTTGGGCGTGGATGGTGCGGACAGGAGGCGTGCCGCCTGGACGTCTCCACGAGCACAAAACAGGACGCAGGGGTGCAGCGATGGAAAGGGTGGCTCTGGTATTGGAGATCCCTGCGCCGTTTTAAGGTTGTAAGGTTAAATTCTTCCAATGCAGTGCCAGAATGCGCGCTTGCCCCTTGTTGAGACAGTGTCGGACGCGAACCGCGGGACGTGATGGAGCAGATGCCGTCATCTGGATTCTGTCCTTTCCACTTGGGATATGTGGACCCATCGACAATTCCGAAGTGGGACGTGAATCCAATCTTGTTGAAGACGCCGATCAAGATCAACTCAGCCGCCGGGACGAGTCGATGTGAGTGATGTGAGTGATGTGCGTGGAGCGAGAAACATGATGAGCGCAGGCAGCGTACGAACTGCCCAACAGATCATGAGCGCCACAAGGGGCCAGTCCTACTGTCAGTTCGTCGATCACCAGCATGAGTCGCCTGTAACCTGTCAGGTACCAAGTAGCTGAAGTATTACCGGCGGCACCCACAACCAAGGTATCGAGAGTCCGCGGACAAAGGCTTGACAGGCGTCTGTGCTTTTTCCCCATGCTATTCAGGCACAAGGGCCGCCGGCCAGGTCAGTCCCGGCTCCCGATTGCCGGATGCAGCGCCATGGTTTGTCTGATTCATTCGTCCCGAGCATGGCCGCAGGAACGACACTCGAGTTCGGACACCTTCGCGTGGCAGTTGGGGTAGTACTGTGGGTACCAGAGAGCGTGGGCGTATGGGTGGGTGTGTGAGGAGGAAGACAGCGAGGAGTGCGGGAATAGCAGCGTGACGAGAGCTTCGACGTTGATGCGGCTCAAAATGTCAGAGGTTATTCACTGGGCCCCCCTGCTAGCGCGCCGCGCCTGGGTGGACCAAGGCTGCGCCGGGCGCTGTGATTGGGCTACGGACGAAGATCAGGCAGATAGGGTTTCGGGCTCTTCCATGCTCCTTCCCATGCGAAACTCGTGCCTTCTCCTCCAAACACCGACTGACCAAGCCTCAACGCCGCCCGTGACATGCGCTGCCACAGTTCCAGTTCCTGCTGCCGCTACTGCGGACCTGGCTGGTATCGATCGAGGCTGCGGTAGCGAAGAACCAGCCTCGCATAATGTTAAACTTACTCACAGCGGACAGGAGCGCGCCTGCAACCGGCACCACCCCCCAAGCGCCTCTTTTGCCGCATCTTCCTTGCTGTGTATTACCACTGTTTAGGATCTTCACACGGCCGTGATCGCCAACCACCAGGATCGTCCCTCGCTATTCTCTGACTTTGGCCGACCAGAATCGACTCGACGCTTCTCTTGCTGCAGAGAAATGGCACTTTCATTTCCCCTGCGACGATCGGTTGTTTACAGATCTCCTTGATCTACTGCAGGCGCCCGCCTTGGACAGCCCACGAAACTTCCAGATCTTGTTTGCTTGAGCATCCTCGGAGAGGATCATATGAGAAGGAGAGCATCATATGAGAATCACAGAGCGACGTCGAGGTTCTAAAGCTGTTCGCAGTCGCGTCCCCGCTGGTGGTCAGGCATGTCAGGACAGGCTTTCGGGAAGCCATGCAGGGAACACACGCATATGTCTGTCACGTCGCAGCTATTGAGCCAGTATCAGACGAAGCCACTCAATTTCCTGCTCGGCAGGCTCCATCCAGCGCCCGTCAACAGAGCCTCATCGGACAGAGACCGTCATCCTGTCTGGTATTTTTGACTTCGGTTCCTGCCCGCGTTCGTCCTTTGTCGCCGCCTGGCATCAGCCACACCAATTCCTGCAGTATCTTCTCGGCGGGCACCACCCGCGCTCGGGGATCGCGCGCGGCCCACTGCTAGAAAGGCATACGGAATGCTCAGTATTCCCGCAAGCACAGGATTTCGGTTTGAAACTTTGCGTGCCTGCTATAGATTCAGTCGCAGTATCACGGCTTGTTTCCACGCATTCCGTTTAGTCGAGTTTGAAGTCGGTGGAGTCGTCCTGTCCCATCAACGTGGAGTCTCAACCCAAGCTGGGACGAAGGGCGAGCTCGACATTGCTTCCACTTCGGTAGTTTCTACAGGGTAATTTGGGCACACAAACGGGCTGAACGGCATTCAGACGAGACAGTGCCAGAGACTATAAAGAAGCATGTCCTGAACATCGCAACGCCCCGAACCCCATCAAGACATCTTGGCTTGTTTTGGACTTCCCAAGACTCCAAGGGAAGATCGCCGAGCGCGTGGCTTGGGAAATGCGCGCCTGTGAAGATCATACCTGCGGACCAAGCTTGTACTACAACTAGTTCAACTTTCTTGTGGTCAGACTTTCGGGAGCCGAACTCTATAACTGAATTCGAGATCCCTCGTTGAGAGGCTTTGAGAGCCCAAGTGTTTGACTGTCGTCCTTTCTGACTTCAGCCAGATTTTCAAATCGTCACATCTCGTCCCAGACTCGCGAACCGCGCATTGTGTGTCAAGCTAAAGTCAGTTCCAGGCATTTCAACGTTGCGCATACTTTTGCGCGTACCGCGTCACATTCGCTGGACTTTCAACCGGCCCGGCCAGCAAGCCCATGGCTTTCTGACAACAAGTCAGCATATAAGGTCTCGGAACAGGCTACCATGGATTTTTCGCTTGATACGAGGCAGCATGCCATTTCTGGAGGCTGAAGGCACTGGCTGCGGACACAGCTCGGCCTTTTCGATACTTCGTTCCGCCCGCACCCCCCCCCTCCTCCCCAAGCTTCGAGAATGCACCCCGTGTCACACGTGACGTGACGAGATGTGAATGTTTTACTCGAATGTTTTGCTCAAGATGCGTATACGAGCAACAACTCCCCTCTATCACAGTCCATGCCAGCAAACCAAAAGTGAGACCGAACATTGCAAACAATCCACGCGGCCCAGATTTGCACGGGCAACAGTGTCCACAACGCACAAACACCACTAGTACTCCATTGCCCTTTGAGTAGATTCAGAGCTCATCTTCTGTCGTCTGCGCTGCCGCGGCGATGAGATCAAGCCACTTCGCTAGCCGATAGCCAGCTCGCGCAACCTGGATCTCAATCACCGGTGCGGCTTTGTCGTAGTACTCACCGCTGAGCTCCTGCCCTGCGATGGCAGCCGGGCCCTCCGGGAAGACTGCACAAACTGTTAGCAAGCCGACAAGCAACGCGTTGTGTGAATGCGTGCCGTGAAAACGGTCCAACGGACTGCTTGACATGGCAGCAGAGGGCCACTGGAGGCCCAGGTGTCTTGAGACCCGTCTGCAGCCCGACTCCGGACTTGCAGACGACGATCAAATCAAAACCCAAAATGCCAAATGCAAGCCCTCGCCTTGATGAGAGACAATGAGAATCACAAGTAGAGAAACAGACGGCTTACCATGCGAGCAAACATACGCATTCCCCTCCCTCGCCCACCCCAACGCCGTCCCAACCGGATCCTCGAAATCCATCCCCTCCAGCCACTTCGCACTCTCGGCCTCAAACTCCCCGTCCCGAATCTTCCCCGCCAGCTCCCCCGCCCACTCGCTCGCCTCGCGATACGGCTTCCTCCTCACGCCCCCCACCCAGCGCTCCGCAATACTCGAATCCCACACATGATGCAAGTTCAGCTCACTTCCCTGCCACAGCACATGGATCCCATTCCCGCCCCGCGCCACGTCCTCATCATGCAGCGGCTGGTGAATATCCCCCACAAAGTGCACGACGAACTTGGCCGCCTGCGCGCGCAGCCAGACCGGCATGTCGGCGTCGAGGATCTGCGACGTGTAGTTCTGGATGGCCGTCACGACGCAGCCCTCGGCCTTGCAGTCGCGCGCGAGGTCGACGGTGCACGACGTCGGCGGCGAGTCCTTGGCGTCGATGAAGTGGTACACGCCCGTGTAGTGGCCCCATTTGGTGTAGCGGATGGAGTCGGCCCAGGTCGCGACGTTGGCGAGGTAGTCGGCCGTGTCGTTGCGCAGGAGCGTCTGGAAGTAGTGCGCGGTTTGCGGCTGCACGAAGGCGCTGGCTACGTAGGCGATGGTGATGTGGCCGAATCCTGTGGGGGGTTTTTTGTGTGAGTGCGTGAGTGTGCGTGGGCTTATCTGTGAGGGAGGTGCTCACCTCCCCAGGCCAGTGCCTGCGGCACGGCCAGTACGCCCAGAGTGAGCGGGATGGATAACTTCATCTTGAGACTATTGTGATGTTTGGTGAGTTAGATGAATGAGGAAAGTTATCGAATGCAGGAGTTCCTCATGTGAAGAGAGACGCGGCTCATACCGTTGTCAGTTGATGTGGCAACGTTCACGCGCCATGTCTCGAGGTTCACTGATAGCGAATGAATCGGTGGCGCAGTGTTCCACGTGCGCATCGGCCCGCGTGCTGTCGGTCAATCTAACACAAACAGTCGACAGCTGGGCGGACCTGTTCATCGTGAATAGTGACTTGGGAATGCATATGTTTTCTCAAGAAAACGATGTCACGCACGAACTCCGAGCGACTGTCTCCTCTTCTTACTCCTCCGGGATGTTGACTTGGATGGTGTAGTAGCCGCACTAGACTGGGGCGCTAACCAGATTCGGCAACCACACGGATCAAGCCAACCACCCCCACCCCCCCTGTTAAACCTTTTTCATAGCTTGAGGTTATCAAGCAACCTCACATAGAACAAGGGGCGACTCTATGCAAGTCTCAGCATTGAGAGCTGTACAGCTTCCGCTTTGTTAGTGTATTATAATCCTCGATTATAGCTGCATCTACCCAAGTCGATCGGGCAGAAACACACGCACATAAACCCATCCAACTGCTCCATACAGTACTACAACATGTGCTGTGTACAGCCTGTTGAGTCGTGTAGGTGCCCAGCCAAACTACTTCAAGCTTTCAAGTCCCGAATACCAGAGCTCTGAGGATAGCATACCTTTCCAAAGAGTCCTAACTCATTCGTAGACATAGCAGAGGAAGCCCGTCGTCGGGTCGAGAAGCTCGCCCAGCTGAGCGGACTTGTCCTCGGCCACATATCCGAGCTGCAGAACATCCTCAGCCGTACCGTTCTTGAACGGAGCAGTCTCGTTCCTCATCGTGAACGGCCCGTTGACGGCAGTCGTCCAGTCCTCGATCCGTGTCGCCGGATCTTGCATCTGCCAGAGCCACCAAGTGCGGTCAACGTTTCCGTGGTGTAGGAAGAAAGCTGGGTCTCCGGGGGACACGAACAGGTCTCTACCGGGGTCGCCTCCTATAACTCGGTCAGCCTTTGCTTTGGCGACTCACAGTCGCTGTCACGCATTTCACGGAAAGCAGACTCACCCAGCGACCAATGTATTCCACCGTGGACTCCCAACTCAGGCTCAGCCGGATCTCCAGACATCAAAAACTCAAAAGTCCAAACGTCTTGCGGGTCCCTCAATAGCGTCAACACGCTCGTCTCATTCGCAAACCGCTGGTTCGAATAATCCGTCAAGCTGCGCGTCAAACACCGCGGGTTGTACTCATACGCCGCCTTGGACATATCCACGCCATTGTTAATCGTCGCGAGCCCAAATGGACCCAAGTTGAGGGTATAGTTCACAAACGGCCCATCAGTGATACACCCACCCCCCGTTCCCGGCGGCATAGTAATCGCCGCATCGCCCTGGTCCGCATTCACAGCAATGTAGTCCGTCGAGGAGTAGTTTACGGGCGCGCCGTTGCCCGACAGCGACGTCGCGGACCCGTCGAACAGCGGCGACTCGGCGAGGCCGCTCTTGGACGTCGCGACCCAGTCCCAGTAGGGCAGGTAGCCGGTGTAGCCGCACTCGTTGCGCAGCGCCTGCTCGTGCTCGTAGATGAAGTAGCGGTGCCAGCCGAGAAAGTTGGCGTTGAAGTGAATCGTGTACGTCTGGTTGATGTGCGTGACTACCCAGTCGTCGAAGCGCGTCTTGGCGCCGGGCGCGAGGGACGAGGGCGTTTTGGCGGGTTTGCTTTGGAGGCAGAGGACTGCGTCTGTGTAGGCGATGCGTTCCTCGTCCGAGAGGTTGTGCCTTGGGGTCTTGTCAGTTATTTTTATCATGGAAGTGGGTGTGCTTGGGGGGGGTCGGTCACAGACCATGACTTGCGGACTGCGATGTTGTCCGCGGTGCATGTCGAGTCGGACAATAGTCTTGACTTCGCAACGGCCAAAGCGTGGGAGGAGAAGTCCTCTAGAGTTGCATTGTATCTGTCGAATTCTTGCCTCTTGGTCGTGCCTGATTGCAGCGGGCCAGCTACTGACACGCCAGCCAGCAGCAGGCTGATAGCGATGATCTGAGGGCCAAGCATGGTCAAAATTATTGTAACGAGCGTGAGTATGTTAAGAGGATTTTATTACTTCATCAGAGTTGAGCTAGCCTGGGAAGAACAAAGTTATAATGAAAATTAGCATCAGCCCTCTCAAGAATCAACTGCCCCTATATGCCACTATTCATGCCGACATATATAGAATGAAAAATCTTAATGTCACCTTTGAACAACAATTTCTCCTATTCCAATAGTCGCGTAAACCACAATTTGTAAAGTCAGACCAGATCACCGAGTTCGCAGATTAAATCCTGGGGCAAGTTACTCCATTCAATGATTCCTCAAATTGAGGGTCCGCATTATTAACGTGGTGACTCGCTTTTCCCCGGATTTTCCCCGGATCGAAGCTTATTGTAGACTGACTCGCTAAATCCATGGATAATAGCATGGCTATCACAATTTATGACTCCTGACCTTTTACAATGAGATCTGAAGGCAGTACTACAATGTGCGGAATGAAGCTCTTGCTAGATAATCATTCAACCACGGCACATTGTTTTTTGTGCTGTATTGCCGCACATGATATTTGATCTAACAAGTCCGGCGTCGCCGGCGGGTACCCCCCCCCCTTGTTCATCCGCTGTACGCACCGTATATCTTCAATAATATCGAGAATGAGGAGGACTTCGGGAGCAGCTGATATAGCTAATGATGACGATGCTGCGGCCAAACTCGGCGAGCTTTGATGGCAGGGTTACTTGAGGCGTGGAAGGAGATTGCGAATGTGCTGCTGATCTCGGTGGCGGATTGAACTGTGCCAATACGCTAGCAGGAGAGTATAATATAGAGGATGTTTTTCGAAGGGGTGGGGCATTTTTTGAATTCAACTGCGAAGGAGAAGGTCGCTGCTGAGAGTGTGAAGTTGGGTGAGCGGGAATGACGGGATCCTTTTCGCATGAGGGCGTGGTTGAGGAGTTTTGTTGCTGTTCCTCAGACAACTTTCGCCCCCATTCCAAAGTTTCGTCATTTTATCTGCCTGAGCTGTCGACTTGACTTGGCCATGATTTGCGAGTGCGGCTGGCGTAGCTGGCTCGGGGCGGGCGTCGAGAGATAGGACGACGAACTTGAAGACCGGACGCAACGACAAATCATCGGAACCGCGGATGAGATGTCACGTTTCACGGATCTCATAGTGAGCACTTCAGAGTGTTCGACGGGAAAAGGCCTGGCGTTTTTGGCATTTCCTGCCTGTAGCGACGATTCCCTCGCGTCTGGGGAGACCAGCCCTTTGCAATTCAAGGACAAGAACAACAAATTGCCCTCTTCTGATCTGCCCCTTTTGCCGCCCGTTTCTCTGTGATCGCATTTACTTGTGTCTTCATACTTCACTGTGTTCTATACATATGCTTCAATGCGATGTAGTCCCGACTCCCCAGTCAGGACAGTGTGGTCAACCATCTGCCTGCTTCCTTTGCAGCATTCTCTGCTTCTTTTTGTCAGCCAGTCAAGTTTCCAGCAAAGATAATGTCACAAAAGGGCTCCACTTTAGTGGATACCACGCTCCCTTTCTTACTATATAGAACCCTTAGGCCTTCTATTTGTTTCTTCATATTCTTCTCTTTTAGAGCATAGTAATGCACAGTTTATTATCAACCCACGCAGCGCTGCTCGTGACAGATAATATCGTGGTTGGCGAAAGTTTCCACCCGGAGCTCGATCTTGTTGCCTGGAACCGTCTTCATCTCCTCCGCAAACTCGGTCATCTCATCGCAGAAGAGTTCGCAGCCTCCAGCAAACGCCCAAACAGGGCATGGACTCTTGAACGGGGCACCAAGCGGGCTCATGTACGGCCTCGTCCCAGGCTGGTCCGATACGAAGCGTTGCGCACCCCAGCTCAGGAACGTCGGATCCATAAAATCGTTGGCGTAGTTGCGGTTCCCGACGACCTTCTTCCGCTCCAAAGCAGTAAACATGTCAATGGCTGGAGAGAAGAGCAACGCACCCTTTGGCGTTGACAGGCCCGTCTCGGCCCCGTGCTCGGTGAGATATCGCAACAGGCAGATGACGACAATATGGCCACCAGCGGAGTCGCCTGATAGAACGATGTCGGAAGCTGGGATAACCTTGACAGCGCAACGACATGGTCACCCGAGAACCCATTTTGTCTGGTTCTTGATTGGATGGAAACGACTCTAGCACAGCTGCCAGCCGAATCGTACTACCAAAACCCCTTGATCATATATAAGATCTTCGAAGCCCTCCTTGAAGGTGCCGCACAGTCAGCGAAATACGGTCAAGTCCATAGCGGTGCGTTATATAAGCCCAGAGTCATCGTAACTGTATCTTGACAAGGGACAAATTTCCAGACTTCAAGCCTGCAAATATTCTGATCTTCGCCATCGAGAGCTCGTCTCCTCCAAACGTCAAGATAGGAGATCTGGGACTAAGTACATACAAAGGACACTGAAGCCTGCCGCTGATCGAGCCGTGCTAATATATAATTATCACTTTGAAGTGAGACCTGAAGGCGGTAACGAAGGCTGACTTCAACCCAATGCTCTTCGCGCTCCCGAGGTTTGGACAGGGGTGCGCTGCTACCACAAAGCCGACGTTTGGTCCGCTGCTGCCTTAGTCAGTCATCGTCGTGCTTTGATGATGCACTTGAATATCAGGCTGACCGAAAAAGGTACTACGATGGATTGATCCTGACCTCCTTGGCGTCAAGGATATCGAGGCGCCATTCCCGCCCCTGACTTGGTGTCTAGCCAAAATCATTCGTCTCTTCGATCGCGACGCCATACTGGCACCACCTCCTGCTAATGCCCCGGAGGATCTGCACAGGTGTTTTCAGTGAGCAAGACAGTTTGGTGGTAGCACCCCGGAAGGATGACCCGGAGGAACTGATCCTTCAGACTCCATCGTACAAGCTTTGGGCAGAAATCGCTTTGGAACAGGGAGTTCCGAAGGAGGTGCTAGATATGATACGTCTTCTGGCTGTACCCGACCCTGAGAAACGGCCTTCTGCCTTACAAGCGCTCGCCTCGCGCGAGTTCAGGGCCCTCGAGTCTGCTGCCGACTCCTGGACATTGGAAATCAACGCCAGATGATTCTCACTTAGGTGACTTGGATTATAGAGCGACGCCCAACGTCAGAAGAGATTTCTTACAGCACGGACTACTCGTTGACCATGCCGATGCATTTCGCGATACAGCGCGGTGTAAGTTTTAGGCGTAATTTCTAAATTTCTATGACAATTAACAATGAAGATGAACCTCCGGAATCACCATACTCACTTAAAGAAGGCTTCGACCAATTCAAGGAAAACGCAGCCTTGCCAGGAACACAGGATGCCCAGGCGTTCTGCGGCCATCTTACCCTCTAGGAACGGACGCTGTAAAGGCTAAGTGGCATTCGATGTGTTCTCAGGCCTATTCTGAGACCTGATTCAGGGTGCAATATCATGCAGTGGGCTACCTACCGGATAGGGCACCCAAAACTGTGTCACCATCATTTGTCCTGTAATTACTAAAAGTAGACAGCTGTAAGCACCTTGGGGATCTAATTCTTCCAATCCTTGGCCCCTACCTAGGTATATCAAAACAGGTCATACTTTGCACGTAGCACTACCTTCCTTTAAAGAGAAGATGAATGTACTTTAGCAGTCGTTTGTCTGTCTTGAGGTTTTCCTGTACAAGGAGACTTAGTGAGCACTGGGGGTTACGCTCTCACCACTTCGCGAACCACCGCACATTATGTAATACAACTCAACAAGCATACCGTCGGAGATTGTGGTATGTCTTTTACTTTATGTCCAAGCTTAGATCCCCCTCTACGATGAGACACCACAACCTACCCTAGATAATATATATGCATCGGCTGGAATTTGCATCGTCGCCGCATATGTTGCAGTCGTGTCGAGAGTCTATGCCCGGCGTCTCAGGCTCCAAACCTTGGGAGGGGATGGCCATCTCATTTTCGGTGGTCTGGTCAGTTATTGCCACTCAAAATGTTAACAATGCACTCACTCACTTTTACCTTGCTTTATAATTCTTCACTACAGTCTTCGCTGGTCTCTGTTTGGCTGTAGTTGCTTCCAGAGGAAAGCGCTACTCGGTTGTTGCCCACGTTGAGCACCCAGATCCTGTTGTCCATTTTATTCAATTCATGCTGGCGGCGGGATTGATCTACAATACAGCCTTGTTCTTTACAAAGCTACGGCGCCAGAGCTTTGGTCTGATATGTGCATTACGTCTGGTCGGCGTATATATTACGGAGTATTCGCTTTGATAATGACTGACCAATCTCTTGCAGGTTGCTATTCTTCTCATACTACTTACTACCCACTATATCTTTTATATCTGTTAATACTTAATATACTGTAAGTTGGTTACCAATTTAAGTTATTGCATAAGTTTCCTGGCCTTATTTGCTTTTCTTTTAATGTTGTGCTGGGCTGACGTTATATTGCATAGCTGGGAATAGACGGAATGTGAGCCCAAACTATACAAATATTTAGGTTAGTAATATTATAAAATTACCCCCTATTTATAATAAAATTTGATATGTGGTATTGTGTATTGTATATTGTATATATGGTGAATATTGGATATTTGGATATTGTATATCTGGGCCACCCATTGTATCAATGTCGTGACCGATGGCATCGTCCTCATTTTGCCGATGCCTTTTATTTGGTGTCTGAAAACAGATCTTCGCCGCAAGCTTCAGCTCAACAATGTAATCTTCGTGGGAATATTCATCGTCATGGTCTCTATCATCCGCAGTAAATACGTCCAGACTGTCTCCTCTAAGGATGACTTCTGGGCCAACTGTTATCATGGTACCTGGCCATGTGATCTGTCGTTGAGACCTGCATCGGTGTATTGGTGGCCTGTCTGCCTATTTTGTGACCTGTGAATTTGTTTGAATGAATAATTCGACAAGTTTTGCTGTTTTTCCCCCTAAATATTCCTCGGACAGTGACCAGGTCAGTTGTACACGCACATGACTGAGAGGGTAGAGTGGCGTTTTTCTCGTCCATATGGGTCGGATCCACAGATTGCGGGATGTGAAAGTTTGAATCTTTCTTTTTATAGCAAAGATTTTCTCTGTAGTACGTTTATGTCAAATGCAGGTCTGTAATTGTGGGTAAGACGATCATCTTGAAGCCTGCTAAGTACCAATTGCGTCTACTTAGAACCTAGGTGCTATCTAGAGCCGCATAATCGAGCTACTGCGCTGTCGAGTCATCATTTGAAGCTCTCGAATACTTTTCCAAATTTCCTTTCAAAGAATTTTCAGTGACTTTCTTCCTTATACTGCACAACTAGTTGCAGGGCTGAAAAGTTTCCTTGCGTAGAGTGTGGACAATCCATGACTCCACAGGCTTTGACCAACCGGGTTACAACCGATTTTGGTTGTGTCCGATTGCAGGGATCATCACTGCAACGATGTCATCGGCACGCAGGCACCTGCACTGCAGATTTGGCTTGCGCTAAAGTGTTCGGCAGGTGCCCACTGCAGGACCCTTGCTTTTTTTTCTACGATAAGGCAGGAGGTCAGACGAGCGACTCGCTCGTCTTCTGACCCCTCTTCAATAGTAACAAGACTCTTCACCTGTTTTGCCCTCTAGAGTCGCGGACCACTCCTCTGTTTCGCCCGTAACTTTCACCACTCCAAACAGACCGCATAACCCAGAATATCCTCGGTCACAATGGCGGCATCCGTGGTTGCGATGCGCGCGGTCGGGACGACGTCGACAGAGATAGGGCAATCGCTGTCGGGCATCTTTGGCTGCATCAGTCTGGTCGCCTGGATCTGCCTTCTCGTATGGCCCTCGACTGGATCCCAAGTCCTTGTTCCATTCTGACCATCGTCCGCAGCTCCCTCAGCTTATCACCAACTACAAGGCCAAGAGCGCCGATGGCTTGTCCATGGGCTTCCTGCTCATCTGGCTGCTAGGCGACCTCACCAACTTAGCAGGTGTGTAACCTCGGCTCTTCTTGACTGTCTCAGCACACCACGTTGTCTCCCGGCGCCCATAGCCACCTCTTATCATTCCAGGCGCAAGCCTCGTACCACCCTCCCTCGCCCAAATACCGCTCTGGCTGACACGCTCCTCGCCCTAAACTAGGCGCCCTCGCAATCGACCTAACCCCATCCGCCATCGCCATCGGCATCTACTTCTGCTTTGCCGACGCAGTCCTGATCTCCCAATGCGTCTACTACAATACACTCAACTCCCGCAAACGCCGCCGCGCGCGCCTCTCCCTCGAAGCCGAATCGGCCGTCGCGGCCGAAGAAGAACCCCTCCTCTCCCGCCGCCGGTCCAGCTCCGGTGCAGGAGGCTTGCCCGGCAGCCACCGCCGCTCGTCGGTGCGTCGTGACTCAAGCGGGCTGGACCCGCTAGCGCGCATGGTCACGGGCGAGGACGCGACGCCGCAGCGCAGTGCTTGGCTAACAAATGGGCTGAGCTTGGGCGCGGTCTATGCGCTGGGCATCGCGGCGTGGTTTGTGAGCCGCGAAGTCATGCCCGGTGGAGATGGTGGAAGCGCGGGCGCTGGTGCCGGCGAGGGCGATGATGGAAAGGGCGGGGCGAGGATGATTGCGGGTATCGTGCTTGGGTATGCGAGTGCGGTGTGCTACCTGTGTGCGCGTATTCCGCAGATAATCAAGAACTGGCGGGAGAAGTCTACCGAGGGTAAGTTCTGTCTGCTCCTCGCCCGCGGAGCCGCCACGCGTAGTCCTCGATATGATCGAAAAGCTAACAGTATTAATTGCAGGTCTTGCGCTGCTTTTCTTCCTCCTCTCCCTCACAGGCAACCTCACCTACGGTGCCAGCCTCGTCGCCTACTCGCAAGACGGCAAATATCTTCTCAATGCTCTCCCGTGGCTTCTTGGGTCCTTGGGTACCATCGCCGAGGACGCCATCATCTTTGTGCAGTTCAAGCTGTACACGCCACAGCAGAACGAGACTAAGACGACGGCAGCATCGAACCGCGACGCGGAGAACGGGCACGTGGCGACTTCATAGAGCGATGGGTCAAATTTTGTGACGTTTACACGAGAAAAGAGCGCGCAAGCGTCAGGTATGTTTGCGTATACATGGGTATTTCCTCGGTCGTTTATAGGCATGAGCGGCGTTGGCGCAGTGTTCAGACGAGACTGGGAATAGGGCGTCCAGATTTGCATTGCTCGGCGGCTTTTCCGACACTGGCCGACCTGTCTTTCTTTTTTTTTTTTTTCTTTTTTGTTTTTGGCAGATTTAGAAATCTGATACGTTCACTATATTCGACTATTTCCCCTAGTTGGCCTGGGTGTCGGCCCAAAGTTTCCAGAGGTTTTATTGTCACAGCATCAGCCGCCGTCCGGCCATCCTCAGCAGACCGGAGGATTGACGACTACCATGGTATCGCCACGTCTCTACTAAGCGCCGACAGGTTTATGCCTACTAAGCAGGTAATAGAATCGTATTTCAAAGCCGACTGCGGGCCAGATGACGCTAGGCCGGCCATGCAGCCAAATGCCGTGGAGGGTGACACTGTGTATTGGTGCCAAAGCGCAAGTCGCCTTTACCTAAGAATTTTCTTTGCGATATTTTCTTGAATGTTTCTTTTGCATCTCAAGTATGAGCTGAGACCATGGTTACTTCCCAGTAAGTAAATACATAAATGCTTGAGGCTAAGCAGTTGTGTGAGGCGCAAGGCATACAGTGTGCACTTCAGCTGCACGGGGATTAGCTGGCCTGCGGGCGCTTCACGAAAGTGCTCGTGAGACTTTGCGCAGCTTGCTTCACGTTGCCTCTTACTGTCACGCTAACAAGACACGTCAGCTCGAATACACTGTCATCTTTCGAGTACCCAGGTATCCAGGCTAAGCACTAGTTTTGCGAATGGTTGTGTACCGCTAAGGTCAAGCCTGGTAAACAATTCGATAATCTGCTGCTGTGGCTGTGACTGTGGCTGTGGGCATCACTGGCAGATCGACTCGCCGAGTCGGTGCCAACCTTTCAACAAGCTTAGCGAAGCTTGGTTGAACCTTGTTGGACTTTGAAGCTGTGATGGATTTGGAAACTACAGGATATGGACAGTGTCTCTTTCAAGAGACTTGTGGTAAGGAAGGCCGTCCGGACTTTGCACCTTGGCGCGTTGATGTGTTTTAGAACTACGTTCCGAGGCAGAGGGTGTAGGGAAGGGTGCCGAGCCTGCCGTGGCGACCACGGCTGAATGTTCATCACCTCTCGAGTAAAAGCCGACCGAAGATGAACAGCTATTTTATCTAGATTGAGATCATCACCGCACTCAACCAAGGCTGCGATATCATTCAAAAACCCGGGGGTCCGGTATCGAGACGGGCACCTCGGCCGAAGGGGAATTAGCCACGAAGTGCCTTCATTGAGCCTGGCTGCCTCCCTTGGTTGCCTATTTGCCGCTTCAACACAAACAAAGCCCATGCCAAGGTTGAGCATCGAGGCCTCAATAGCTGAAAGCGCCAGAGACAGCAACAACGTACTATCCATGCAAAGCATTCCCTCTCACTTGTATATACGCATGCCGTATGGGGCGCAGCAATCCAGTCTATCCATTTTAGACATTGGTCTGACCGCATCATCCATCAGCAGCCACCCCTGCCAAACCGCGAAGAGCTGGAGCCGCTACAGCCATCCATCTGCAGCAGGGAATGTTGCTCGGAGCTTTAGCAGCCGGGGGGGGGGGTGGCTGATCCTGTTTGGGCGAGCCAGACGCCAGGGTTCGTCAGACGTCAAAGCCTCGATCTTCTGCAACGAATGTTGCCTCAACCCCTTCTGCAGTTTTCCTGTTTATTGTATTGCTGTTCTTTGTCTATACTAAATCCTAATTCTAGTTCTCAACTGTTCACGAGAACCTCATACATACTTACATGACATATTTACTAAACCATCGTTTCCCACCTCACTCACCACCTGCAGGCAGCAGCAGTTCCCAGATCCACGGGTCGCCGGCTGACTCGGCCGGTGCGGAGTCTTCGTGAGAGACTACCTACTTCGCTATATATTATACGCCGAGTAGAGTTTGATTGCTACTCAACGGAACGAACGGAGGAAGCTCACTCCAGGTGACGGAATAAAATAAAACATGGCTTCGACATTATTAACCATACTGTTCGGCGCGCTGGCCGCCATACCAGCCATCAACGCCGCCTCGGTGACGATCCCACGCCAAGCGGACTCCAACTCGGGCTTCGTCTCCTTCCCCATAAAACGCGGCGAGCGGTCGTCGAGGACTCTTACGGGTCGGCAAACCACAGCGAGCTTGATCAATGAGCAAGACACAAGTTATACAATCGAATGTAAGTCTCATTCCTCTTGCGTTGTTTCAGCGCAAGCTCCCGCACATCACATTCCGGGACATCCAATTAATAACCCGCCCCGGCACACTAGTAACCTTCGGCTCCAACGCACAATCTGTCAAAGTCGCCATCGACACCGGCTCCGACGAGCTCTTCGTCGACCCCAACTGCCAAGATAGCAGCTTCACCAACGGCCAGGAGCGGCAATGCGAAGCCGAGGGCTCCTACGACCCCACCACGTCTACCACCGCCAACGAGACTGGCGAGACCTCGCAGATCACCTACGGCTCGGGCGCCGTCAACCTCGCCTACTTCATCGACTCCATCGGCATCCCCGGCGCCAGCAAGAACCTCTCCGCCGTGCAGTTCGGCAAGGCCACCGCGACGGACAATCTCAGCGAGGGCATCCTGGGGCTGGGCTTCGGCAAGGATGTGAACCTCAACTACTCCAACTTCGTCGACGCGCTGCAGACGCAGGGCGTGACCAACACGCGCGCCTTCTCCGTTGCGCTGGGCACGAGCGATACCGAGGGCGGCGCGATTGTATTCGGCGGCGTCGACACCAAGAAGTTCTCGGGCAGCCTTGCGACAATGGACATCTCGGCGCCCACGCAGGGCGACATCCAGCGCTACGCCGTCACGGTCAACTCGATCGGCTACCGCAGCGGCTCCGACAGCAAGACGTACGCCAACTCGGCGCTGAACAACGTTGTGCTCGACACGGGCTCGTCGCTCTGCGAGCTGCCCGCCGACATCGTCTCCGCCATGGCAGATGACCTCGGCGCGACGGCCGACAGCAGCGGTCTGTACGAGATGAGCTGCTCCGCGGCGACGAGCAGCAACAAGCTCGAGTTCGCGTTCAACGGCGTGACGATTGCCGCGCCGCTGAGCGACTTCGTGCTGCAGAGCGGCAACACGTGCGTGCTGGGCGTGATGGCGCTCGAGGCGAACAGTGTGATCACGGCGCTGTTGGGCGATACGTTCCTGCGGAATGCGTATGTCGTGTTTGACCAGACGAATATGAAGATCTCAATGGCGCAGTACTCGGCGTGCGGGACTAATGAGCAGGCGATTGCTGCCGGTAGTGATGGCGCGAGTGGGTTTACGGGCGAGTGTGAGGCTAGTTCGAGTGCGTCGAACTCGACGAGCAGTGGCAGTGGCGCCGCTGGTGTGAGCAAGCCTGCGACGGGCGCGCTCTTTGCGCTTGTTGCGGGCTTGGTCGCACTCTTCAGCTTGTTTTAGTTACTCTGAGCGCGAGCGCGGTTCACTGTACGTTTGCTCTAAGGGGACATTTTGGATAATGGATATCAATCGATATGAGATATACGAGAATACCATGAAATAGGATCTAGGTGGCGGACTTTGTATTTTGAGCCGCATTTGTTGGTTGGCATTGGTCCTAGATAGAGAATCAAAATCATTGCATCTACTGTATTCATGCTTCAGAGGTTCACTTCCAGACTTTCTTCTCGAAGTCGTGATTATATTCTGTATGCTGTGCGCTTCGTTTGCGTGCTGACAATGGTTTGCACGACATTTACAGTCCCACAGTACTGTGGCCTGATATGCGGCCCATATGTCGCCTCCGAGGCTGTGCTCAGCGCCGCCTACCACAGCCCACAGGTTCGGATAGCCATCCCACCAATTCGCCAATCACACAAACATTGAGACGAAGAGGGAAGTCGCACCAGGAGAATATTTTTCCAATTGCCGAGATATCCGGACGGACTTACGTGACATTGTCACACATTCGCAAGAAAGATGATGGGCTACGCAGCAGGCTTGTCCAGATTCTCGGTCAGCTGTGCACCTGCCTGGCTGAACAGCGCGATGCATCGCACTGTGACAAGTCCAGCTCATTGATGTGAAGAGATGGGGATCAAATGAATTAAATCACGCGTAATGGTATCATCCGCACGCCTTTCCCTGCGGTCCCGAAATTAATGCCGCCTCGTTCCCTCGAAACAATCAGCCCGTCCAACATTGTGCCTCGCAACAATAGCGACGCAACGTCACCTTGCTATCCCAAGAGCCCACTTCCCAGAACCCCCAATCCAGACGAGTAGACAGACCACTTAGCCCATCGTTCCATACTGGTGACCGCCATCAGCATACTGGCCTTGCGGTACACCAGTGGCGGGCTTGAGCTTGTGGCCGCCTGTCTGGACGCGCTCGCTGTAGATACCGGGCGCGCGTTCGTACGAGCCGACCGTAGCGTGCTGGTCCTGGCGCGAGTAGTAGACGTAGATGATGTAGAACGCGTGTAGGTGGCCGGGGAAGTAGCCGAGGAGCGTGAGGCCGATGTTGATGAGAACGTCGGCGCCGCAGCCGGCGGTGAGGGCTACGCCGACGGGAGGGACTGAGAGGTGCTTCTTAGCGCACGATTTGAGGAGGAGCCGTATGACTTCTTTTTGGTAGGGCCGACTTACAGAGGAGGGTGATGAGGATGAGGAGAATCAGGCTGCAGACGTTTGCCATTTTGATCTTTGGTTCGTGTTATTCGAAGGGTGGTGTGTAGTTGACCAGAGCTTTTGGTCTGGAAGGGGGTGAGAGTGTGCGTTGCAGTTGCGGATGAAGGACGGGTCAAAAGACTTGGCAGATGGCATCCTCGTTTGCTTTTGTACCTGAGCTGGTTTCTGGCTCGTGACACTCGTACAATAGTGATACTAAAGATTGGAGGCGCAGTACCTAGAAACTTGTCTGGCGAGAGGCGATGCTGCAGGAGCAGGTGCACTTACGTCACTAAGCTGTCAAGTGTGGGCGTATGCCGCATTCCCGTCGCCGGAAACGCAGGTACTAAGTACGTACACGGGTAGGCGACGATCACTAACCTGGGTTCATTTCTATGGTTGATTTGTGTGATATTTTCGGAAGTCGTTCAATTCCATGTGCCGTGTAATTTGTTTGCTGGCCAGCAAGTGGACGGTGTGCTGGGTCCGTCCCTCGCACCGGGTGAAATGCCTATCGGGGCTTGCATCGTGAGGCACAATCCTTGAGCGGGCCTCTTCGCCTTCACACCGCCACTAGCAATTGGAAGTGGCGCAATAAACACAAAATCCAGCGAGCGAAGGTCGAATCCCTTCCCCAATCGTTCGCATCACCTCGTATGACTACCACTCTCATCAACTGTTGGCAATTTTCCGTGCTGGTGTCATCACGTCAAACGTATTCGGGACGAGGCCGCCGGGCCGGGTGAGAAGAAGAAAGACGCTGTGGTATTCCGCATAATTACATCCATTACAGCAGTCGACGCGCTCGGCAGTACCCTCGTTCAGTCTGCTGTCAACAGTTCGACGTCCTGCTCAAGTCCGGTTTGTTGCCCATGCTTCCGGTTCCGCCTTCGCCCAATCTATGTGCTCCGCCAAATACATCAAACCATCGCCCTCGCATTGACCGACTATGCACGGTTGACCGTGTTCCGCGCAGCACCTCCTCGAAGTGGTCTATGAAGGCATGTCAGCACAGGTAATCGCAGCGGGCGTCCATCTGTTGCGGCCGGGCCGGCCAGAACCAGGCCTAGAAAGGCCCAGATCCGACCGCAGGCCTTCTCCGGGCAAGATAGAGAATTTCAAAGTGCTTACGCGCAGCCCGAGGGGGTCACGACGCCTAGTGCGCAGTCACCACCTTCCTTCGCAACGACCTGGTCGTCGAAGACGGGCGTGGTGACAACGCCGGCGCTGGCGAGGGAGACGCAGAGGGCGAGGATTGCAGCGGTAAACTTCATTTTGTCTGGTGCGTGGTGTATCAGTCGGTATTGTTTGGTGCGTAGATTCGTGGAAGACCAGCTCGATCACGAGGACAGTAAAGTGATGCACAGCAACAAACGGGATAGTGACGAAATGAAGGAGAATTTTTGCCAAGGCCAATGAAAAGAGCACAAAAAGCATGAGAAACAGAGGAAGAGGTAGGAACGAGGGCGGGCAGGGCGGCTGAGAATCTGCGACAGAAAGCTGTCACGGACTTGCTCAGGGGTGGGCTAGGCTCGCGAGGTTTCAGGCGCTGAGGAAACCAAACATACGGCCTATCGAGTCTCTGCAGTGTCTGCACCGCCGGCGCCGACTTGGCGCGCTGCGTTCAGCAGCGAGGACGAGACTGAAGGGTCATACTAATACGCTGCACAAAGACATCACCTTTCCTCTTCCTCAGTGCCTACCTGCCATGTGCTCATGGACCTCGTCGTGAATACCTTTCCCAAGGTTGGACACTCGTCGTCAAAATCCCCAAACGAGAGAGGTGAGATGAAACTCGAGACAAAGCCTCGCAGGCTTATGTAACAGTTGCTTAGTCACTAGAGCAACGACATTGCTTTATTTTGAGTCACTTCTCACCGCACAAACTCAGACCCACCCACCCGGTGAACAAACAAGATACAGCTTAGACCCTTCAGGACTAAGATCCCAGATCATCAACAGGAGAACCCGGAACCTTCGAGATGCAAACTCCCGCAGTGTTGGGGTTCCTTGACTGCGAACAGCTCCCAATGTTTTAACATGAGCCCCTGGTTAGGAAGACATGACAAACTGAATACAATTTTTTATTTTCCCGGCATCTTTTCTAGATTCAAGCTTCTGCCATCTACAGCAGTTCAGAGCCCCCTCAGCATTGCTTTCGTCTCTTGGGTGTGGACTATTGGTCCTCTCATTCTCGTTGATGAGGACCTTCACACGTGGTCGCATTATAGCGCCTGCGGGTGTAGTCGATCGCTCTCAAATGGAGGGGACTTTGTCTCCGCCAACTGAACGAATTTGAAAACATACGTGTTGGTTTCGTCCAAGTTATCGAGCTCGGATGACCGGTGACAACCTAGGCTTGCGCCATGTCCTCCAATGTCATCGTCCAACAAAGCATCCCAATCGGACGGTCAATTTCCTTGCTTGTATTGGAGCCATAGAAGTCCATACCGGCTCAGTTGTCGCACTAGAATGCGCATGTCCGTGGTAACCAAGTCCATCCTGACGCAGTAGACGCATCGGTCTGTATCATCTGCCCCGCCAAAGCACTGGTGACCATCCTCCCAATGGCCACGCCTGCCACCGAAGCTGACAGTAATGGATTCCATGCGACGACAGAAGATTTGGAACAGAACGCAGTGGTCATTACACCGTTTTCTGTCCAAAGCCACAAGGTCTACGCGTTTGACCTTGAATATGAAGAGTCAGCGACTGACTCAAATGTTTCTAGGGGCGTCCGGCCAGGCACGACCTGTCAAATGATCACGTCCGATTCAAACACTCTCGATGATACGTGCTCGTTAGAGCAGGATATAGAGAGGTACAACCTCAAGAGACTTACTTTTCTCTCCTTTGGTTTCACTACTTCGTAATCATAGGCTTGCGCGTATCGGACGGCATATCCCAATTGTCTGACCTGGACTACATCTAGTTCCAGATGACGCACGTATTCCAACCCCTGGAGACCGTCCAAGGCGTTGTGATCGTTCCGCGGACAGAAATACGAGTCGAAAACAGGGACATCATGCTGTGGGTTCCACCACAGACGTCCCTGAAAACAGTCCTGCTTGAAGCTGAAGACACGGCATCGGAGAAGGTACTCGCGAGCCTCAGCACAGATTTTGGACAGCTGTGGTATGTTGGATCGAGCCACCTCGCAATTGCTGGCGTAAAATAATTCACCGCTTCGGGCCTTGGCCTCCTTCGGGAGCTCTGTAGTTGGCCGACGCACGCATCGCTTTGGCGGGAGGAACGAGTTCCTCATAGATCATGAAGCGCAGCTCAGTCGGTAAGCGAAACAAGGCGGCAGGGGCTGAAGACTGGAAGGGACGGCCAATAACTACTTTAAAAATGGAAGTCGTTGATGTGGTGGCCGTGTCGATAGGAAGATCGTCAACGTGGCAGTCATGCTAGACGAGCGTCAGAGCGGGGCTTGGCGTGTTCGCGGTGGGCGAGGTATTGCTGTTGTCGAGAGGGTCGTCGTCGATGTGGAAGTCACGATAGACGAGCGTTAGACGAGGCTTCAGTGGCTCTCGTGGCTCTCTGGCGGACGCCATCGTGTTGGTTATAGAGATGTAAGCAAGTCCAGTCCAGGTGACGCCCAAGCCCCAGGTTGCTGGCGTGCATATGCATATGCGTGAAAGCGAGACCTATCATGGAGACCTGCGTGATGTCCACGTCGTGAGGGCCGTGTTTGTAGATTGAGCGATGCAGTACTCTACGGGAATGAGCATCCGACTTTCTCGGATAAACATGGGAACGAGGACGACAACTTCGAAGGGCTGACGATGGATATCTTGAAGGAATCGTCCCGAAAAGATCGCATTTCTGTAAAAGTCTTTCATGGCGTGCAATGAAGGCACGCGAATTCATAGTTCTCATAGTTCTTGGTTTCGTTCTGTCTCTCGAGTAGCGGAGTGTATCCCGTCCGGCTCGGCAGGTTGGCCGAAGTCGACTTCTGCATCCGGGACTGGCTCTACTATGTAGTCTCGATGTTGCACAGATATCCCCACACAGAGAGTCGGAATGCCCAGGTTCATTCCGATCATTGAGTTCTGCTGCTGGCGGTTGCCTCCACGCTATGGCCGCCCGAACTCGTCTGCTCGAAAGAAGTCTGGACTCTGATCATCCGTTTCATGCTCTCGCCGTCACAATCATTGTTCAGGACATCCCCACGTACTATAGTCAAAACATGGTCTGTGTTATACATTTGACTGTGCCTCCCACGGACCCGCCCAATGGTTATAAGCTCAAGATCATCTGGAAGTGAGACTTTCGGTATGGTTGAGCTCCCGTCCCTCGTCAAGACACCGAATAGCTGGCGGATCATTGGCAGCGAACCGGCTATGATGCCTAGGCTACACTCCACGACGGTCCAGAGAATGATGTTTCCCAGGTTGTCTGTAGTTTGTCCAAAGTCAGTGAAAGCGTCATCCCGAAGGAGCTCTGGGTTATGCAGTAGGGGCTTACATAGCTGATCATGAGGATCACTGTATGCAGACGTATACGGCATGCGAATGATGGTGGCGACCGAAGCTCTGGGAATGATCAGTCTTCTGGAATCTGTGGCTCATGACCTATAGTACAAGAGAAACAAAAGAGGGGGGGTGGCTTACAGCAAGCCGGTGCCAAGTACAACGGCTGCAATAACCTTGAGTCTCCTCGACATCCTCACGTTCCACAATATAACGACAGGAAGTATTGCAACCGTGAGGTCTGTGAAAATGTTCACCCCAGATATAACGTAAGTCAAGATGATGATGATCGTCTGGTCGATACACGTCCCCACGCTCGGGTTCCACGACGCCTGTATGGGCTTGCATCGGACGAAGACGCCAATCATAGCCACGAGTGTACTGAAGACAGTAATGGAAATCAGTCCGCGAATGATATAGACAGCTTCTCGCCTCGCGTCCGCGATTCGCAACAGTGTTGTGCAGATACTAGACTTGATGAACGCGGAGCTGCTGACATAGAATAGCTGCCAGAGGACGACTGCCTGTGTTTTTTTTAGTTTGCAATCACCCGAAACTGAGGGCGAAACCTGCTTACCATGCCACCTTGTACTAGCTGCGCAGTGTTCAGCCTGACATCCGGGGTGCCCAGACCGGTGAGAGTACTGTAGACAACAATGCCGTTGTGTACGAGATTCAAAACCTGCGAAAAGACAGTTGTCAGCCTCGCATAGCTGTACTGGGCGCCGCGTTGTTGTCACTGGGCACTCACGAGGCCTATGCACATGAGCCAGTCTTCCGAACCGAGCATCTTCAAGGTCGAGCGGACCCACATTCTGAGACAGACGATAACGGTGCAGAGGACGGAGAAAATCACAGTGACTGAAAGAAGTACCGCGGCAAGGCCTTGGGGCTGCACGGTGTGCCAGTCACTTTTGCCATTGTTCATAGTATCAGGGACGATCAGCTGTTCGCGTCTTGGACTCACCAACAAAACCAAGCAGGCACATTGGGCGGCTCTGGACGAAAGTGACAGGAGAAAGATGGAGATACACACTGGTCTGTGAAAAGGCACAGCTCCAGGGTATATTGGAAAAGCGTGCAGCTCGACGTGGATACGCCTAAACCGGCGCGTAGTTGGCTTTCGTCCACCATTGCTGTTGAACCAGGGATTTCGATACCCCTAATCTCGCATAGACCCACTGGTGAGTGTCTTCTATCAGTCGCCAAGTACAGTTGGACCATGTGTCATTAGAATGCAGTCACCCCTGCACCGTCTTATGAGAGAGTTTCACCAGATACTTCCGGATTCTTGTTTGCCATGAGAACACCTGGGCTGCATGCTTTTGCAGACGAGGATGATGGGGTTCCAGTCCACTTCTCGATTTTACCGACTGGACGAGCTGACGTGCATCTCGAACAATACCGGCAGCACTGCACAAGTCCTCCTGATGGTTAGAGCGGATGTCCACATGGAACCTTTGACCCATATATCGAGAGAAATCCACACACATATTCCCTGTTACGACCCCGGGGAAGCCCGTAATTCATTGCCGAAATTGTGTGCTGTACAGCAAAAAGTGACGAGAATAAATAGCCGATGCGGGACAAGCGCAGGCGGTAGATGTGGCGCTGATCTCTCCCATTGTGTCCCACAAGGGCCTATGCAAATATCGATCCACAATTAGCGAGACTCCACTAAGACAATCACACCCTACCGAAGTCATGGGAGTCTATCTCCATAAAGCTGTTCAGACCCCGTAGACCTTGACCATCCCCCGTCAAAACTCAAGGGCTTCGGTCGATGAGCATCCGTTGGCAAGCTGAACAGAGTAGAGTCGATTACTGTTGCCCAACACCTGGGAAATTTTGCACCATGGCTTCTTACCAGCTACAAGGAAAATTCGCCATCGTCACGGGGGCTGGCTCTGGTAAGTGGTCCAGGGTGCATGAAGAAAAGCGTCCTTTTGATACTAAGACTTGTTTGTTCATCCAGGCATCAATCTTGTCTTCACTCGGCTGCTCCTGGAAGCAGGATGCTCAGTGGTTCTCGCCGACTTGAAGTTACGGCCCGAAGCCGAAGATCTTGTCGCCAAGTACCCTCAGACTGCGGGCGACGCTGTCTTCGCCAAGTTCCAGAAGACTGACCTGAGTGACTGGAGTCAAATCACTGCCCTTTGGGAGGTAGCACTACAGACGTTCCCTCAGATCGACGTCGTTGTCAACGGAGCAGGTCTGTATGAGCCGCCATCAAGCACCTTCTGGAACGCCCCTGGGATCTCGCCACTCGCTCAGGACAGAGCGGACCAGGCTCCCGGTATCTACCAGACGTTCGCGGTGAACACGATGGCCCCCATTCGCCTCGCACAAATTGCAGTCGACTACTGGCTGCAGAACCGAAAGGTGGAGGGAAACCTACTCTGGGTGGCCAGCCTTGGTGGCTACGTCCATTCGATGCAGACACCGCTGTACTTCGCGTCGAAGGCTGCCATCATCAGCATGGTTAGGTCACTGGCTGGGCTGAAAAAGAGCTTTGGGATTAGGAACGCAGCTGTCTGTCCCGGTGCTGTCGGAGTGAGTAGCCCTCTGAGTCTACACTGAGAGGCAGTGGACTTCCACAACGTCTATGAGCTGACGATCCACACAGACGCCCATCTTTCACCCAGAGTACTGCCGTGACCGTGTGCGGCCGCATGACTTCACGATGACGCCTGAGCAGTGTGCAGCGGTCATGATGCGTGTCGCGACGGAAGCGCAGTATGGAGATGGCAGCCTCATCGAGACTATGTTGGTTGGAACTCGAGAGAAGCCGGTGGTGAATGTGCGAGAGGTGCCTGTGGAGGCACTGTATCCTACGGTCGGACCTGTGGGCGAGGACAACCACTTGCTGGAGGAGGAGTTGAATTTCGTGAAGCATGTGCAGGAGCATGGCATGAGGGAGCCGTACATTGCGCCGTCGGCGAGCAAGTGATTATAGGAGGCGGGAGATAATGGCTTGTCGTTGGCGGCGTGTCGTCTGAGGCAAGGGTAGCCCAGGTAGCCAGGATGTCAGGGCGTTGAGGCCGCGTTCGGGCGCGTTCCTTCTCTTGTTGCTGCACCAACGACGAGCGAACATGGACAAGGTGGGGCTAGTGACGTTGCTAGGTACCTGAGTACCTTTTCGAGCCCCCCCCCCCCAGCCCACCCTCCTTGACTGCTCGCATTTGCAATCTTGCATAACAAACACAACGTGGATGTGTACTTGCCCATCGACCATGCTTCTTTGAGTCTGTTGCATCTGATTTTCGGTCTTCAGCATCAAACACCCCCCACCTCTCTGCGGGCTCTCATATGCTGCCCAAGTCCGTGTTGATTTCAAACTTTGGGCTGCGCCTTCCTCGCTGCCCGACTCGATCCTGAACGCCCACAACACGCGCCCACGTACGGACGACTCGTCGCCTGGCTCTGTTGATGGTCTGTTGACTGTTACGAGACCTGTAGTATCTCATATCGACACGTCTGTTCCCACATCACATCACAAATACCGTCGTACATACTTCTGACGACCCCGCCTTTGGGTGTCAGACACATACTTTTCGCGCGCAAGCACCCGCTGCACTCGTCGACTGTCTGTCAGTTGTACGCGCCACCACCGCACGCCACGTCTGTAAGATGTCGAGCTTCATGACCAACATGTTCACCAACGGAGCTAGGGATGGTGCCAATACCAATCTTGGCCGCCCTTCGACGCCTGTTAGAAATACCTTTATCGAGCCCGCGGACACCCCAGCTGGCAGCCCCAGCAAGAGATCCTTTCCGCCTGGTGCTCACGAGCTCACCCAGGCCCAGGAGAGCCACCAGAAGTTGAACGCCAACGTCTTCGACACACCCATCAGGCTGGGCCGCCCCCAGTCCGTCATCCGCCCGCTCTCGCCTGGCAAACTCAGCAATGTTCACAACGCCGACGATGAGGCCTCCGCGTCTGCTCAGGTTGACGACAGTGTTCTCCAGAAGGGCTCGCCCACCACACCACTAAAGCACCAGGGCCAGGAGAACACACCACCAACCGCACAAAAGCTAGGCCTCGGCGTTCTTCCAAGCCACGCTGCTTTGACGAGACAGGAAAATTACCAGAGCCCGCGTGCCGCTCCTCCCGCCAAGAAGTTCGACACGTCTCGCGGTTTGACCGATCTGGAGCGTGAGATTCTGCAGAAGCCCAACGTAAGGCGTATGGTCAATGTCACGCAATTGTGTAAGATTTGCCCACGTCATGACAACAATCCAAGAAGCCTATCACTGACATTCAATGCGGGTCAGACTTTCTCGACTACTACTTCGATCTTCTCACATACACTGGCAACCGCCAGAACCGCCTCAACGCCTTCAAGTCCGAGTTTCCTGAGCCTCCCGCGACCGACGATGATACCTATTATCAGATGTGGTCCAAGTACGCTGGTCGTGAACGAGCTAATCTCCGCAAGCGACGCGTGCGACTCCGACAAGGCGACTTCCAGATCCTCACACAGGTTGGCCAGGGTGGGTATGGTCAGGTCTTTCTGGCCCAGAAGAAGGACACCAAAGAGGTGTGCGCATTGAAGGTCATGAGCAAGAGGTTGCTATTCAAACTAGACGAGGTCCGCCACGTCCTGACTGAGAGAGACATCCTGACTACTGCCAAGAGTCAGTGGTTAGTCCGACTCCTGTACTCGTTCCAGGATGACGAGAGTATTTACCTTGCTATGGTGAGTACCATCTCTTTATACTCGTGGGGAGCTTGGCTGACATGCTGTAGGAATACGTACCTGGAGGCGACTTCCGAACATTGCTGAACAACACCGGTGTTCTGTCCAACCGGCACGCTCGATTTTACATCGCAGAGATGTTCTGCTCCGTTGATGCTCTCCACCAGCTGGGCTATATCCACCGTGATCTAAAGCCTGAGAACTTTCTTGTTGACTCCTCCGGGCATGTCAAGCTCACAGACTTCGGACTAGCAGCGGGTTTCCTTGCCCCGGCCAAGATCGAGTCTATGCGCGTCCGTCTGGAGAAGGCGTCCGAGACCTCGGTCCCATTCGGCAAGCCGATGGACCAGCGGACTGTGGCGGAGCGTCGTGATGGGTATCGATCGATGCGCCAGCAGGATGAGAACTACGCCAAGTCCATTGTCGGATCCCCTGATTACATGGCGCCAGAGGTCCTGCGAGGCGAGGAATACGACTACACTGTTGACTATTGGAGTCTTGGATGCATGCTGTTCGAAGCGCTCACCGGCTTCCCTCCGTTCGCCGGCGCGTCCCCCGATGAGACCTGGCGTAACTTGAAGCACTGGAAAGAAGTTCTGAAGCGACCGGTCTGGGAGGATCCTAACTACTTCCTCAGCAACCGCACCTGGGGCTTTATTACCACATGCATTAACTCAAGATCCAAACGATTTTCCAACATTAAGAGCATATACGCGCACCAATACTTCGCCGAGGTCGACTGGGACACCTTGCGTGAGACAAAGGCTCCTTTCGTTCCTGAGCTTGACTCCGAAACCGACGCGGGATACTTCGACGACTTCGAGAACGAGGCTGACATGGCCAAGTATAAGGAGGTCCACGACAAGCAAAATGCTCTGGAGAAACTGGACGAACGCAAGGACGAGATGGGCAAGGCGCTCTTTGTCGGTTTCACCTTCCGCCACCGCAAGGCGGAGGAGGGCACCGGCAGCCCCACGAGGAAGCCTATCACCTCAGATGGCTTGTTTGGCACGATGTTGTAGGATGAGCATTTGTGTGCTGGGCAGCAACAGACCAGCGGACAGAGCCTGAGTCAAGAGCGGGTGCTGCGGAGACCTGCGAGGCTGTCGCCCGTGAAAGCGTCGCCTACGAAGACATACATTGGGCACATGTGTGGCCCTGGCAGCCCGACCAGAGCTGACCGCTAGTGTGATTGGGCCAATGAGTGTATATGAGACCTGTTTGATGGAAAGACAGATTAATGGGAGTAAGTGTCTAATGGGTCACACATGGAAAATCCCTCCTCATACGTCGTCGCTGGGAGCGTATTATCGAAGCCGCGTGTACGATATCATGCACAGCGGAGTATTCGGGAGTTCAGGCGCGTAACACTGAGCGAGATAGATTGATGGACAACGAAGGACCCATGCTTTTCAAGGCAAGGCTGGATGACAGCTTGGCAGAACATATTGACTGTCCGGATCGCACAACTGCTGGAAACGGTGTTCACGAGGAGAGGGAAATGATGGCGGACTGGGACTTGTCACTACTGTCTTTTGGTATGGGACTTCTTCGTTTCGTCCGAGTATAAAGATCGTGCGACTGACATCGTTCTCCCAGTCGATCAGAATTTGAACAATCAATTGCGAATATCACTGTATACTGAGTGCCCAAGCACCAACCTGCGAGTCTTCTGAGAGGCGTGCAAAAAGCTCACGTCAGGATTCTGAGCACGCACCATGATCTTCAGTGCTCTTTCGGTCCCGGACCCACCTTACCACTCCACAACCCGCACCCGAGAAACAAGCTTAAATCAACGTCAGAAGCCTCGCTGCCTCTCATTCGAATAATCAAAGGATGAAAATCCATCAGCTTCGGCTTCACTTCGGACGTTGCAAATCAGACGTGACGTATACTTCTTCTCACGGGCATGCTGACATATACTAAGGCCCATGAGCCAAAACACTAGCGCGGCTTCGGACGTTCCCCAAGCTTGTCCACCCCGAGGAGACCCTCGGTGCGGAATCATGACATTTCGGTCCCGTCGGCTTGGGCTTTTGTGATTACGTGTGTCTCCCGGCTTTTTGAGGACCACATGCTGTCTGGCGTGAGGCGTCACCTCTTGGGGTGCCATGGCCATGTTCTCGCGGCTCAGGCTGGGACTTGTTGTCGGCCTCAGCCTCACATGCATGCAACAGGATGTATACGTCGCGTGGAAAAGCTTGCATTCACCACCCAGCGATGAGAAGGCAAACGGCCGCGCGGCTATATGCATTTGCATTGCGTCTGTTTGTTCTGACCCCTCTCTTCAGGTGTTTGTCCGGCCACACGTGCCGGGTCTAAACGGCGCGAGTGCCGCACTGAGGAGGGAGGGCTGTTGCGCCCACTGCACACTACCAACCACCGTATTCGTCGTTTCGACTTCTCCGTTGATCGACGGCTGACGAGGCCCCTGCGCTAACGTGCGTTGGTGTGGCACATGCTGTGGGAGTTGAGTAGGGTGAGGCTGACTGTGACATGTTTTACGGCCGGACTGTGTTGTGTGTGTGAAAAGCTATAAAACCAAAGAGCCGTCTCGACTCAAGGAGATGAGCATTTGTGGTTGTCATCTCAGGTCGTCTATGTGATATTGCATCTCTTTCAACATCACACACCACACAGCACACAAACTCGGCTTTATAACATTTCGAATATGAAATCCGCCGCACTTGCAATCTTCGCCAGCGGCGTCGCTGCGCAATGGTGGGGAGGAGCGCCTAGCTGTGCTGTAAGTTCTTTCTTCCACAAGCCCGCTCTATTCGACCTCCCACGCGTACTAACGCTACCATAGCAATCCTGCATCTCCTCGGCATACGCCTCAGCCACATCGTCGGACGCGTCCTCAGCCTGGCCCTCGCCCACGGCCTTCTGCAGCGGCGACCCCTTCACCTCTGTCTCCGCCTGCCTCTCCTCCGCCTGCTCCGCAACGCCCACCGCCGTCGCATCCTACTCCAGCCTAGCATCCTCGCTCTGCGCGGAGTGGACGTCGTGCTCCAACGCAGGAAGCACGGGCGTGTACACCGTGCCATGGCAAACCAGCAGCGCCAGCGGCCCGAGCACCACGCTCGCGGCGCGCTTCGGCGGCGGCGCTGGAAACGGCGCCGGCAACGGCTGGGGCGGCGGCTGGGGCTCGACCTTCACGGGCGCGAGCGTCACGGTGACGGGCTGCGCGTGGGGCGGAAGCCCGTGGATGGGCGGCGCGGGCGGCGATGGGTGGGGCGGCTGGGGCGACTGGGGCGCGGGGTGGACGTGGAGCACGCGCACTGCGACGGTGACGACGACGGTTACGGGGAGCGGGGGCGAGGTGGTGGTTAGTACGGGGCTGGCGGAGGTCGCGGAGGCGGTGAGTGGGAGTGTGACGAGCACGACTACGTTGGCCTCGTCGACGGGGAGTGCGGCGGCGGCGAGCGCGTCGGGGGGAAGTGAGAGTGCGGCGGCTGGGGGGGCGAAGGGGGTGGAGAGGAGGGTTTTGGTGCTGGGGGCTGTGTTGGCTGGTGTCGTTGGGGTTGTTGGTGTTTTGTGAGTGGGTGGTGTGTGATGTGGGCTGTGAGGCCGGCTGCAGACGTCCGTGTTTGTGGTCGTCTTGTTCTGTTGGACTATTTCCAGGCGGGCCCACAAGCAATGGGACGGGTCAAAAGGTTGTGTTTGTGGATCCTACACTTTGTTGAGCATCTTCAGCGCGGACCGAGTTATGTGGCATGGCAGCTACGACAAATTTCAGAGCATGGAGCTACACGCACGAGATCTCGCATTTTGTGTCGTACAGTTCCACATATCGTAGTAGACTTCCAAGCTTGTGCCGGATCGTCTGCGGATAATGTTAGGAGCACAAATCTTACGACAAATTCAATGTTCTACATCCATGTGGATATCCTATCCTAACCATCATTTGTAATTTACCAAGGCACGCCGTCGTAGTCTCGGAGCGTTTGGTTATTTTTGCTGTTGATCGCACAATGTGCAGGGAAGCTGTAGCCTAGCTTAGATGATTCCAGGAGGAGATCAAGTATTTCCCTGCCTATCCTGCCGAGTCATACTAAGTCTCTGAGCCTTGTCCAGCGGCTGTACGAGGGTAAGACTTCACGTTGCGCCCTTTTTGACTGTACAGTTGTACCAACAACACCTGCTACTGTGTAATGGGTAGTATTGTCAGCCTTGTGTGGCTTGTGGGAAGCAAGACAGTCAGTTACTGTGCAACCGAAACATACTTCTGTACAAGCCACAGAGCTTGGGAGGTGGCGGTATGGACTTATTTGGCCGTAATGGTAGAGCAAGGAATCCAGTAAAATCACCGTAGGCTTGATCTAGCGTTGATTAAATGTTTCGAGCTCTCCGCAAGTGCCAAGGGCCGACAAGGCTTGGAAGTCTTGTTAGAAGGATCCGCTGACGCCGACTGCATCCAGTAACAAGTCGATTATTCCCGCAGAGTTGTAGTACTATCAGGATCTGCTTGCGGCGTTTTCTGAGGGCCTGGGAGGCTCGGCATGCTGTTGATCCAGAGGGCGAGCTAGGTCTCACTGAGTAACATATCCTTAGCCTACGTAAGACCAGACTCGAAATGTGCCTTGCTGACGGGCCACGAGCCGCTTCATCGATGATCAGCATACACAGCCAACAGCTGACAGTATGCTTGAGGTCGAGAATGTAGCGATTTAAAAAGCGATCGCCAAATGTGCTGATTTCATATTTCTCACGAACCCAATGCTATGAGACTTCTGACGCTCATGCTTGCATTTGTGGGCGCTGATACACTCAAAACCTGAATTTTGCGTCTTTTTGTGCTAGCACATGAGAATTTAGAACAACCTTCACAATGGCAGACGCAAAGCCAACAATCGAGCATCACAGAGACCGGAGCTCCGAAAGCGTGGTCCAAGACGAATCCAAGGAAGCCAAGTTGCCGCCCTACGACGAACACAGCTACAGCCTTCTCCAACGCCAGAAGAATCCGTATCTAGGCAAGACGGAGCAGACATGTATTGACGAGGTCAATGCACTGTGTGATCAGTACGATATGAACGACTTGCGCGAGGAGCTCGTCAGAGGCGCGCGCCTAGCATATGACACAGACTCGCTTGATAAGCTCGATCCCACAACCGAGGAGCGAATGTGGATTATGAAAGAGCATGGTACACACTGGAAAGACAAGTGGACGCACACTTGGATGCTGTACTATGTTGCCAGTGAGTTTCAACCACATGCAGAGTGACCACTCGTCCTCGTCCTCAAGTCCCTGCGCTGATCTATAAACAGTCTTATGTGGTTCTGCGGCCATTGTGCAAGGCATGGACCAGACAGCCGTCAACGGCGCCCAGATCTTCTACTACGAAGACTTCGGTATCACTGACACCTGGGAGCGGGGTCTGATCAACGGAGCGCCGTATCTATGCTGCGTCCTCATCGGCTGCTGGACGTCCCCATTCCTGAATAAGTACACTGGACGCCGCGGAACTATCTTCATCTCTTGCGCCATCGCTATCATTTCTGGCATCTGGCAAGGAGTCACATTCGACAAATGGCAGCTCTTTGGCTCTCGTTTCTTCATGGGCCTTGCCATCGGTGCCAAATCTTCGACAACACCAGCTTATGCGGCAGAGTGCGCCCCTCCACAGATCAGGGGAGCTCTTGGGACACAGGTCAGTGCTCAGCCTCTCTCAGTCAACAACTATGCTGAACCCCCTGATAATTGGTGCACAGTACTGACCATGATGAAATTTCATAGTGGCAAATGTGGACAGCCTTCGGCATCATGCTCGGATTCGTCGCCTCCGTAGCCTTCTACGGCGTAAGCAACCCCAACCTGCTCGGCCTGAACTGGCGTCTGATGCTCGCCTCAACCGCCATCCCGCCCATCCTCGTGTGCGCCATGACTTTCTACGCGCCCGAGTCGCCGCGATGGCTCATGAGCAAGCACCGATACCGACAAGCCTACCAGTCGCTGAAGGTACTACGGCACACAAGCCTGCAGGCCGCTCGCGATCTCTACGACATCAATCTCCGTTTGCAAATCGAGAGCGAGGTCAAGCCGGCCTCTACGATGGCACGCGCGACGAAGCTGTTTTCTGTTCCTCGTAATAGACGCGCTGCGCAGAGCGCATTTTTTGTAATGTTTATGCAGCAGTTCTGCGGCGTCAACGTGATTGCGTATTACAGCTCAGAGATCTTCATTGGCAGTGGGTTCACGAGACCCCAGGCATTGCTTGCATCTCTTGGAACTGGCATTGTCAACTGGTAAGCGTGATGTGCGAAGAGAATGTACCGCATACTGACAGACGCACAGGCTATTCGCCATCCCGGGCATGGTGACCATCGACTCAAGAGGTCGGCGCTGGCTCCTTCTAACCACGTTCCCATACATGGCAGTCATGCTCTTCTTCACCGGCTTCTCCTTCTGGATCCCGGAGAGCGCAGGCCGAGCTCGCATCGGCTGCGTCGCCACGGGCATCTACCTCTTCATGGTCGGCTACTCGCCAGGCATGGGTCCCGTTCCGTTCACTTACTCGGCCGAATCGTTCCCCCTTGCTGTACGTGACACCGGAATGTCCTTCGCCACTTCGGTCTGCTGGGGTTGGAACTTTATCCTGGCTCTGACCTGGCCTCCTCTGGTTGAGGCTTTCACGGAGCAGGGTGCGTTCTCGTGGTACGCGGCTTGGAATTTGTTCGGCTTCGTCTTCACTTGGTTCTGCCTTCCGGAGACCAAGGAGCGTCCGCTGGAGGAGCTGGATGCTGTCTTTAGTGTTCGCACTCGCGATCATGCCCGTTACTATCTGAAGCGCACGGCTGGCTTTGGCTCCTCGAGTTCAGGCACGGATCTAGACGAAGTGGCTGCTGTTATTGAGAGGAGGATCAAGCCGAATGTGACTGGAGAGCACTTGGCTTGATATCTCGAAGAGGCCGGGGGTAGCAATGTCACAAGGTGACGTTTTGCATCAGGTCAGACACAAAGTGTCTGCAACTCGAATATCGAATAAGAGCTGGCAGGTATCGAGGCGTACACTGTCTACCACTCAATCAGTGTCTCGCTGGTTGCCTCTTGCTTCCGGCGTGAAGAGCATTGATAGTGCGACTGGCTGTACAATTTATGGGTTCTCCGTTGAATTCTAATAGTGAACAAGTACTTCTCACGGTTGGCTTAACTTGCCGCGGCCCAAAGCTGCGATTCATGGTTTCTGCGCCTTGAGTTGCATGGCACTGCTCGTAACTCGATTTCTGTCTTTGACAAAGCTCATCACCAAAAGTCCAGAAGTTTAGTAGCCGCCCGTCTTACCTCCCGCAGCATCGATACCCTTCGCTGCGTTGATCTCACGCGTAATACCATCACCCAGCACGTTCACATCCGTAATGATCGAAACCATCTCAAAGCCTTGCTCTACACGGCGCTTTGCCTCGGCGCCATTCGTGCCTGAGAGTATCCAGCACCATTAGCACTCATTGTTCTCAAGCAGCTTACGCAAGGGTAGACATATGGTGGGCGGGGAGTAACTTACAAAAGAAAGCAGCCGTCTTGCCCGCGGCCTTAGCAGCCTTCAAAATCCGGTCAATGGCCGCTTCGTGCTCTTTGCCGCCTCGCTCAACGCCCATCTGCTTGGCGAGGTCGAACGGACCTATACACACTCTCCGTTAGTACGCATCTCAAGACCAGCTATCCGGTGCAAAAGCCAGGCCATGAGGAGCAGTATAAACTCACCAATAAAGAGCACATCCACGCCGTCTACAGCCGCGATCTTCTCCACATTCTCCACGCCCGAGCGCGACTCTAGCTGCACGATAACCTTCAAGCTGTTGTTCGCATTGCCATCATACTGCTCGCCAGGTGCCACGCCGGGGAAGGCATGAGGTGTATATAAAGGCCCGTAGCCCCGCGATCCTTGGGGTGGGTATTTGCTGTAGCCAACGATGCGAGCTGCATCTTCCTATGTCCCGGGGAGGGTTTCATTAGAGACCGGCCCTTAACAGCCCTTAACAGCCTACAGCTGAATATGTGTCGGGTAGAGACATGGACACTCACAGCGTTGTGGCACATGGGAACCATCACTCCATGCGCACCTCCATCAAGCGCCCGCTTGATCATCCACTCCTCGCCCCAAGGGACGCGGATTATGGGACTTGCGCCCTCGGAGGCGATGGCAGTGGTGAGCTGCACAAGCGTCAGTCCGATACGAGTAGAACAGCACATCGAGCAGTATTGCACGAACCTCATAGTAGTGCTGGTCTGCGATCAAGCCGTGCTCGGCATCGATAAGAACCCAGGAGAAGCCTCCGCTGGGCGACAACGAGGGGGACCGGAGGAAGGTCCTTGCAAGAGCTGATGAAGGGATTCTGCGATGATCATTTTTTTAGTCTTCTGTACAACACCATGTTCAATACAGCCTTTCAAGCCTAGAAGGCGTTGAGACAAACTCTGTGCACATCAAAGGGTCAAGACGTCGCCGGGAAACTCACGTTAGCCAGAACCCAAGCGCAGGCTTCTTGCTCTGGAGAGATGTGTGGAGGGCAGTAGTAAGAGACATTTTCAAATATTCTGGTGAATTTCACTGCTCAGTGTCAAGCAAGCTCTTTGAAATCCGGTCAGAAGAAAGAGATCATGACTTTTTCTTCAGCAACGGTTTGAGTATAGTCAGTTATTCGGCACCAGGAGTAATGCATACCGAGCGATAATGGAGGGGCTACTGGCGAGCTCGGAGTATCCCAGCTTCAGGGAGCACGTCACTGTCAATGGGGTCCACTTCTCCCTAGATTCAGAGATATGGAGCCTGGGGTTGAGCGGAGAGAGAGAGAGTGGGTTCAGGTCTCTGCCGAGATAAGACCACAAATAATATTTTAGCACACTTGTCCACCAGAGTTTGCTCCCCTTTCACCTGCGCGAGTGTATGATCTTGGAGATTCCATGTTTCTTAACTAATCATTCAGTGAATGGGTAACATCACCTCCGTACGGTGATGCACGATACCCGCAGCGCCGGGCATTCTCTTACACAAATTATGTTTCAAGTTTCAGACATACGGAGAGCATCAACGATTCCTGAAGAACAACCACCATGGAATTTCGAGAGCCACGTGCACCAGGCCTTAATTCTCCGTGCAACTCATAATTCTTTCCACAGATGTACGAAACGGAGTATCCTGAAGGTTTGAGCCCAAAGAGAACCGACACAAATGGATCCTGGCCAACAATGCCCATTGCGATGCCAATGCCATGGCCTATCCAACCTTCCGCTCCAACATTCTAGGCCTGCTTCCAATTCTTATCTCCCTCCTCCCCCGATACTGTCGAAAGCGTCCACTGCCAACTCGGCGACTGCACCCCACTATCCTCTCCCTCCTCCAGCGCAGACACCCCGTCCCCCTGCCCCTGCCGCACTGTTCGTCCACCAGCACTCACACGAGAAACCTGCGACGGCAGCACGCTTCTATCATCCACTGCCGGCGCAGTCGCAACTGCCACAGGCGCCACAACAGGCGGCTGCGATAGCCTCCGCCGATGCCACGCCCTCTCGCCCAAACCGTAGTTCGGTGCGATACTCTCGGGCGGATGCACCACAATCGACGGCGTCAATGGTCTGTACCCAATTTCCCCGTCGAGCATATCCGCATGTCGCGGCGTCCTAGGCGTCAGCGGACTGCCGCCTTTACTGCCCTCCCATTCCGCGCCGGTCGTGGCCGCGACGTTGACCTGGGCTCCTGCGAACCGCGAGGCTGGCGAGTGCTGGTCCATAACCACGCCATCGAGGCGTCGGAGGTCCACTCGCTTGGCGTCGCGGATGCTGCCTGCGTCTTGGGTGTTGACTGTTGCCGAGGTCGTTTCGACGCTGCCCAAGCTGTATGAAGCCGGAATGTCTATTTTCTCGTTCTGTGGCTTGTCGGTTCGCTGCTGCCACCGCTGGATGAGCCGTTTCGCAGCCAGGAAGACTATGTACAGCAGCATTACGATTCCCGACACGCTGCCCACAGCGATCCCAGCGACGGTGCCAGGACTTTTGGCGCCAGTTGTATCCGTATCTTTGTTCTCGGTGAAGGTAGCGCCGCTGCCGTGGGTGGTGGATGTGTCCGTTTGTGTGGCGACATGAGAAGAGGCGAGGCTGCCGCTGTTACTTCTAGCACTAGTTGATTGTGCGCTTGTCTCTGGGTTTGACGAGATGAGCTCGTACACCGACATATAGCCCTGTCCGCCGCATGCCTCAATATCGCTGCCGGCGCATGGTAGGGTGCAATCGTTGGTGCTCCCTTGAGGGGCTGTTGTGTTGAGAGCTATACCGCAATAGCAGGCGCTGACATTGGGAATGACAGAGTAAGCATTGTTCCAGCTGATGTAGACCTGAGAGCAAAGACTTCTGTTGATGTTTAAGTGACAGCCAGACTTACCTTCCATTCGCAACGCCAACATAGGGATATGTAGCATTAGAGTCTTCCATGACAGCTGACGCGCACAGCTTCAGACAAAGAGACAGGGACATGTCGCTGGCCACGGGCGTCGTGTAGTTCTGTCCAAGGAGCGATTCCAAGTCATCGGGGCCAGCCTGGGCGAAACAGCCCTGCAGCACGTACTTCTTGCCTTCACTTGTCATGTCGGTAGGCGCGAGACTCGCGGAGGCCGGGTCCGAGTCGGTTCCAATAGTCTCTGTCCCGGTAGTCTCTGTCCCAGGTGTCTCTGTCCCAGAAGCTTCTGTTCCAGTGGTCTCTGTTCCAGCTCCAAAGCTCGTCGATTCCGTATCCGGTACTGCACTGGGCGTGATCTCCGCACTCGTAGTTCCAACCAGCACACTCGCAATATCTCCTCGCGTCGTCGTAACAGTATAGGTGACCGATATAGTGACCGTCACAGTGTTGGTGCCAGTAATTGTGGACGTTTCGTCATTGTTGTCATTCAAAATTTGCGCGGTGCCAAACACAATCAAGGTAGCAACGGCTGCCACTCGTAGGATGCGCATCGTGCCTTCCGTGTCGAGCATCATCTTCTATGTGACGTAGACGTATGAAGCTTCGAGACAGACATTGCAAGAAGTCATGCTGTTCCTGCCGTGTGTTTCGTCCATCGTGGAAAGTGGGGTCGGCAAACAGACAAAGAAAGACGTCCGCCCTCGATAGCACAAAGAATTCATGGCGCAAGCAGCCCTTCAGGACGCCATGAATTACCCACCGGGTAGGATAGAGCAATTGACGAGTTTCCCATGTCTTTCAGCGAGACTCAAGGCCATTGTGTGTTCTGGGAAGCGGTCCGCCTCGCTGGAGGAAGACCTCACGTTTCTCTAGTATTGTCCCTTCGCGCCATGAGAGTGTGCGACCAGAAAAGAGTCAGCACGACTTGCTCAATGTAAATTTTCGAAAGCAGAACCACGTGGGCTCTGCAATGTCGAAAGAAAGCAAAAGAGCAGGCGCGCCTTCTTATTGAATCCTGACCCGCAGTCAACACACCCTCCCATTCACCGATTCACCATCCATGCCAACGATAACGACATCAGTCTAAACTATTGCGCTGCCAGAGATAACGAGAAATTTAGACACTGTACAGAACTGCCAGAGTCCGGGCCGCTTGGTCCCGTGCCCACGACCGAGACATATCACGGCACCGTGCGACGGTCTGATTCGTGTGTGACGCCTGTTCATCTGCTACGGGGCAAAAAATGGAGGAAGCCCATCGCGACTTGGAAGGGGGCAGGCCCTGGCCCTTTTATCATTCCGTCCCCTGCGCATCGAGCAATCTCAGACATTCCCATGTATGTGTGGGAATATTGTGCATGTCTGACAGCAAGACATTGCCCGGAGATGACAGATTCAGGGTCGTGGTTGGTAGCGCAGATAAGAATGCCATGACCCTCCCCCGGCCGGTCCTCAGCCTAGATACCACGCTGCAAGGCCCCGAAAGTCTGGGGAAATGGCTCGTCTGACATTTTGGCTCTTGACCGCAGGGGAAGTCGTGCATTGTTGTAGCACAAAAAGAGGAGCTACTTATCGCGAACACGGAGATGTCCTGCCATCCTCGAATGAGAAGGTGAAGATCCCGGCCGAAACTCTTATCAGATCAACAGAGAATGAGCGCGATCCCAGTTACCCAGACCATCAGCGCATAGGTAGCTGCGAGAACAAGACCGGCGAGGCTCATCGAAGATTTTCAATCAACAAAAGTCGCTTGTGTACTTCCTCGGAAAGTATGCGGCAAGCTACTGCAGAGCGAATAAGGCGTGCCAACCATGATACGCCGTAAAATGCCATTTTGCAGAGCCTATGCTATCTCGCCATCGCCCAGGTCACGGTTATCAAGATTGTGCAATCTTTGGCCTTCCTTCTGCGAATGCAACCTGCCGGATCAGCCATTGATTCACTTAGCTGACTTGTCAGAGGTGGAGACATGCTGTGACAGGAGAGGCTCTGCGCATGCACTTTCGCCAGAGATAAGAAAGGACAAAAAAAGACTTGGATCAGATGGGGGGCAGAATCTGCTTAACGTGCATATAAAAAGCCTGCGTGTTCCCTCTTCTCCCAGATTAGACTTTGCTCCAAGCACGGTGTTCGGGTGTTTTCAAAATTCAACGTATGCAAGATGTGCGAAACGACGACATGCCCACGACAGACTTCGAGTCTAGTAACTACTTCAAAAGGATCTGCGATACTTTGTCTGATCGTCCGGATCGGGTAACTCCGCCAATATGTCGGCGTAAACGAGATGGTGACAACGCCTTCCGAGCCGAGCACAACGATGCCAACAGGCCAGCCGCCACGACGTTCGAGGCAGGCGAAGGTCACGAGGCCAGAGCTTTTACCGATGAGAGCCGTCATCCGCTCAGCAAACGCCACGAACACGCGACCAGTTATGCAAATTGATAATTTGATGGGCAGTGGAATGCAGGGATGCGGTTCAAGATGGGAAGCTCACGAATGCAGGCCAACACCACAGACACCCCACGACTGATCTTCACGAGGCTTCGACCCCCGCCAGCCCACCCGCATTGCTGCATGAGCAGCCATCCAACCTCGTCCGTCTGCATGGCATTTCACTCAGCAGCTCTAGGTTCGACGACACCCTTTTCTATGGTTCCGTCATCACCGAAGGGGTCGGGGAGCCAACCCGTTCTGCAGCTGTTCCCTTGCGAGGGCGAAGGAGGGGGTGATGCAACCCCCACGCGCGGATACGAACTGCCATTGGTTCTTCCCCACGCCCTACACCCCACGATCATCAATTTTGTTTCGGGCACTCTGCTCGTCTTCGTCCCCTGTCTCACATCCCCCGGTCTCGTGAGCGCGGAGGACGAGTGACGAAGACGACACCCAGCCGGTGCCAGCCCGCCAGCCTGACATGACTGTTGCGACTTGTAAGGTGAGCAACGAACCGTATTTCGCATACATCCCGAGAATGTGGCGCCCGAAACTTGAACTGGGACTCAATCCGCCGCTGTGTCCACTTGCAATGGCAAGCTGACGACGGTGGAGAAATTGAGATCTTGCTTTGACGCCGGAGTTATTGCGGCCATATTGGCGCGGTTCTTCGCGATGCCGGACGAGGAAGATCTCGGATCTACTTCGTAAGTACACACGGGGTTTTGGGTAACTTGACTTCCCAAGCCGTGAGCTTCACTGGGCTAGCCTCATCGAGACATGCGCGCAACGCTGCATTGCTGAACGAATCCGGCGAGTATTCTACCGGGTTTTCCATTGTCAGCGCGGTACATGCGGCTCTTGAATCTCCCAGTTTTGGATTGGATGATCAAGCTGCCGCCAAAGATCCAGGTTCACCGCTCTCCGGTAAATGACAGGAGCTGACACGCCAGGGAGTTCCTTGCTCCAGACATCTGGCAGAATCAGCCTGCTGTCCCAGGGTTTTGTAGATTCATGGGGCAGCGGTCACTGGTCACAACGTCAACAGCTGAATATTACTGCTGAGAGATTCCGAATCGAGGAATTACTCAGCTCCACAACTTCAGTTGAATTGCTGTTCCCAAGACTTGAGTTCAAGCTCCCTGGGCTTCAAACAATGATGTAGATCGTTTGATTAGTACCAGCGTGTTGGAAGCCATCGCGAGCTCCACGCGGACCGTGCTCGAAATGCGTATCCACCTTCAAGACCCTGGCACGCTGCCTGTCCTGTCCCTGACTCTTCCTCACTCCAACGATCGGCAAGACTTCGACAAGGCTTCGACTGCCAGCGATTGGACTCCGAAGTGCTGGCGCTCCGCATGGTATAAAGTTTGCGCTTTCGACTGCACAATTCAAGGCTTTCGTCCCGCTCGTGCGAGTCGTGGTCACGACTCAGTCACACAGAAAAGCAATCCGAAATCGCCGAAGGTTTCTATGCGACAGTCTACTATGGTACCATTGGTAAATAAAGGATCCTGGCCTGGTAAGCGGACGCGGTGGGGATATGACCCCACCAGTACTTCTTGCAGCGTTATACAGCAAAGGTGACTTTATACCACAGTAGGGGAATCCAGCGCCAACGTGGCAGGGCACCGAGGCAGAGACAGAGACTTGTCTGCAGCAGAAAGGAGAGGCTGTCTAGGCTCCGCAGCCTTGCCTATTTCCATTACCTCTAACGCATGGCCTCGAGTTGCGGCCCGATTGTAGCTTGGTGGGGCGCGAACCGTTGTTTTTCCTTGAACGTTCTTCAGGATTCTCGACCCGTTTTAACAAGCCGCGATATTGGCTTCGAGGATCCCAATAACAGCGAATAAGCTGTTACTTGAACACTGCACAGTCTAGATCGGTCTGGTGGACATGAGATATCTCCATCGTTAGAGGCCGAAATGAGCCTGACTTTGATATGGCGAATTGATCATGGCAGGAATGCCATTGCAAATGCGCCCGACCTCACAGGCTGACTGACAGAAAGGCTGGCGAGTACTGTTGTGGAGCACCTACTAGCCGAGGTGAGAAGTGTCAGCCATCTGAAAGTCTGGGGGATGAACGCCCGGAGGCTAGGATGGCCCGTGATGCTAACGTCGACGAGCCTCCGCCTGCCGCGGAATGTCGAGCGAGGGTGGAGGGTCCCCAGACCTCGAACTGAGATCCACCGCGATCGGAGACGCGACAAAGCACTAGCACTAGCAAGCAACGCCTCGCAGAGTCCATTTTGGGAGCGCGTAGAGGCTGTGAGGTGAGAACGAGAATAGACGACTTCAAGTTGAGGCCATGGAGTCTTGGTAGTGTTTCCCCAGATGTATTTCACCTTGAGCCAGGCTGGTGGTACCTGAAAGTTTGAGCCGCGCTGTCGTCATTCATGAATGAATCTGCTCAACTTGGTTGCATTGCATCAGACCCGAGCCTCTGGTCTCGCAGACTCAGGCTTGTCAGGGTTCGTTGTCTCTCTGTGCACGGCCACCAGCGTGGCCAGTGAGCTGGGACCACCTTCACATGCTTGCATGCCCTGCTAGCTTGGCACTCGTTTGGTGGTTTGCCATATATTTGGCATGTGCCCTGATCCATCGTTCATCTGTTTCTTGCCGCTTGCGTATTAAATCTGGCGGTCGAACGCTTGTGGCTGTACTGTGGTAGGCGACTGTACAAATGCGCATAGCATTCGAGCGCTACCTGCCATGTGCGCCGGGAGACGACTGCGTGGCTGAACCTGGAAGAGTATAAATGAACGCGGATCGATGAGGTGTGAAATTTCGCATGATGTTCCACAATGAATTTAGCCAAAATGTCGACCATGTGCCACGATTGATGGCGTGAGTGAGCGACAGGGTTCGTGGAAGCCCGTCTTCGGACGAGTCAACGAGCACCAATTGGCCAATGAAGACAGATATAGAAGAAGAGCCTCGTGCAGGTCAGGCTGGTAGCTGGGAAGATGCTGGGATGGAAGCCCAGGAATAGACGGTTCCACTGGGGAATGCGGATCTTGTCGAAATGGCCTCCGCCAAGACCGGAATTGAGCATGCTCCTAGCCGCTTCGACCTCAGTGTCACATCATTACCGTTATACTGCGGCTGATGACATGGCGAGCAAAGTGTTCTGGCAGTGGTTGTTGCTGATGGGCGTGTTCCGTATGATGATGATGGCTGAAGTGCTTGGATGGTAATGATCCCCACCCTCTTTTGTGGCACTCGTGGGGGTGCTGCACAGATGGGGAACGGCTTAGCGAGGTGGGGCCCCATGTCCTGCTTTGCAAGTCTCGGGTACCTGAAACTTTCAGATGGCGAGACTGGTCCATCGCACGTGGATGCTGTGACACGCGTCGACTGTCAACCATTGCAAGGTGCGAGGTCGACAAGCCGACACCACAGTATTCGCAGGCAGTGGTCGAAGCGCTCACCATCTGGTTGGAATCATTCGTCTTGAGCATCGATGAAGCAGAATCCGGGCTTGAGAGGAGAGGCAGACTGGCAGGCGGCCAGGGTGGGTCAGCGTGGTGGCGGTCCAGAAGAAGGAGAATTGGCCGTTTGAGGTCACATCGAACTTTGAAGAGGCGAGTGCAGATGAGATCCACTCTGACAAAACTGAGTCCATGGGGCCCACCTTACCTGCAACACAGCATGCAAGTCAGGGCAGGTACTCCGTACTGGTGGGCACCTGGGCACGCACAGGGCACCTTCCAGCACCCGCTCTTTCCCCCAGCATCGGGACCAGATATACGACATGACCGCTGAATGTTTGTGCCCACCACTACTTTGTTGTTAGTCTGGAGTCTATTTTGGGTCAAGTAGGGAGCCAGATCTATATTGCTGTACCAGACATCAACTTCTACCTCGCGTTTATCGCCCGGGCAACACAGTTGCAAAAACTTTGAAACCGTTTAATCGCAGGCACCAAAAGCAAAGTAATTGCACGTTGTTCGCCGTACTTTTAGCATAAATACGTGTAAAGTCCTTTGGGATAAAGCAGGCTGTTAAACCTTTAATTATTTAGTAGTAAGCAAGTACTGCCCAAAACAGCCGCAAAGTCACCTGCTAACAAACATTCAGGGATCCTATTGTACACAGTAATGATAGGATGGCACCTGGGCGGGCACAGACGCCTCAATGATCAGCAGCGAGGCAGAACGCAATGGAAGCGAGCAACTTGCACAATTGTCATAATTGCACAAATGCACCTCTCACTCACAGAGCCCCATCGTGTTTTTCAAAGTATATTGTGTGGAACTCGGTACTGTCCCAAAGAACCGCCGGCACGACATGAGTGTCTTTAACAACCCTCACTCGGCCCGCTAGCTCCAATCATCACTGGACCCTCTTTTGCTCTTGATCATCTTCCACTCAGCAGTCAAGATCGCCCGCTCAATGTCCAGACTCAATAATCCTCGATCGCTTGCTGACGACAGGCTGACGAGAACGCCAGTCCAGGCCAGCATTAAGCGGAGATCCGGATCTTCATCGCAGCACACATTCCAGCATCCTTCCGAGGCGAGCACGCCGGCAAGCACCAGCGGCAGCAGCAGCTTCGACGGTCCAACCACTCTGTACGTTTTGAGGAGCGCACGAGCTACAACATGCATGCCCCTGGGGCTCATCGTTCCGACTCTCATGCGTGCGATAGCCGAAGATCTCTTCGGCCGCGGAAAGTCAGCCAAAACAGTGGACCAGTACCCGAGAGGTTTTGAGGCCAACCATTTGTGAAAAAGCGGAGTAAAAACATGACATAAGCAAGTTTGGCTAGTGCCCAGTACTTACTGCGTTTTCTTGGCAGCGGGAATTCAGTAAGCATTTTGCTGTATGCAGGAGGGCGGATCTGCTTTGCGAAGTCGCTATAGTACCCACCATTATGGCTGATTTCTGCGGTCGAAGAGATGGAATTGCGGTCCTCCTGCAGGCTGCACCACGGATGTGCGGCCCCGTCTGATGTTGCTTGGTTCGACGTCAAGCCCTCATCAACTCGAATTTCAGGGTCCTCGACCCACAGCTGCCAGCCGGCCAGACTCCCAGACTCCCAGACTCCCAGACTCTTGCCAGCCAGCCTGCCTGCATGGGTTCGTACTGTGTACACGGCAGCGGGTTGCTACTGGTTTGACCCGCTACACATCAACAACGGCTCAACGGCTGGATGCCGGAAATGTATTCTATCGTGCCCACCCGACCCCGCGACGCAGCAGCCCGGCCAACCTCCGGCAACGACGAGGAAGAATACTATGGACCTCTGAGCTCTAGACTCCAACACCTTGACGTGCGTCTGTGTCGAGAGGGTCTTCAGTCAAGTATGAGGAGTTGCGCACAGCCGGACTAGGCTTGATGAGCGCGGTGCTGGCTATCAAGGACATTTTCGCTATTCAAAATGTCTGCAGGGCTCGGCCCGACAGCGCTCCAAGCGCTCCAAGCGCTCCACATAACTTTTAGCGATGGCGGCTTTTGTAGCCATGGCTCATAATATCCCAGTGATGTCGAGCGTCCGAGGCTACCATGAGCGCAGACTCATAAGTGTGTCAACAAATCCGCGCCAGTGTTCTTCGAATCTGGTTGCCTCGCAAGATTTGTCCGACAATCAGCCGTCCACGTCTTTGCAACGAAACGTCACTGTGTACGAGCAAGCCATCCATAGCGCCAACGGCGAAGCCAAGGCAGTCCCGCGGTACTCAGTACTTGACCCGACATACATGGAGACAGGGCCCACCCCACGCTACGGACCTTGTCTGCATACTTGGCTCTTGCAGCAACTGTCCGCTCCCCCTCCATCGGCCACCACCATTTGGCTCGAGGCACAGCAATTGATACTTCGACACACGGCTTCATGACCTCTCACTTGCACTGGAGCGTAGCGATTGAGATTAAATTGAGAGTCTGCACACAATGCATTGCGCGTCAATTTGTTCCGTTGGCGAGCAACCTGACCGCTTCCATTAAAGCACCCAACGCTTATTTGCCTAGACCAAGATCGCTAGCCTAGACAACGCTAATCCCGTCCACACCCAAATTTGTAACAAGCCTGTTAGCAGGCTTACATAACGCACATCTCATACCATCACAACACCATTATCATCACAGACACACAACTTTAGAACATATTACAAAATCTTCAAGACTAATACAAACCCGAATCCTAACTCGAATCCTAGACTAACCTTAAGTGCGGCTCTAGGCAACATTTATCTTTTGGAATTGCGAACGCAATTCCAAACGCAATTCCAAAAGAGAAACGCTGCCTTCCGCCTTATATCGCTGCGCGACCTAAATAACGTGATTGCGGCTTACGTCAGTATACTAACAAAGATACAGTAAATTCAGGTGTATACAAGTTAATGTCTAGGCAACTAGCGATCTTGGTCTAGGCAAATAAGCGTTGGGATTAAAGAGTCGCCGCGTGGATTATCCCAGGAATACTTCAGGGAGTGCCTTACTTTGCACAGGGACTTTGGGTGGCCCGAGCACCTCTGTTCCGCGGCCCGGTTCTTCGAGAATGTCAGAAGCCATTGCAGAGACGGAAGAATCTCAAGCTTTTAGCCCAAGATCGTGGTTTTGAACAAGGAACTATATAGTTCATGGCCCCTAGCCGAGCGACTTTCGGAAGAACGGCGTTGCAAGTCGGTCTGCTACCATATCACAGTGGTAAAGTGCAGCCCGCTCCTGAGATTCCGGGTAACAAGACGCTGCTATTTGCACTGGGGCTTGCATTGGTCAATTCCTTGTCATCAAGGACTTCTGGCGATCTACGAAGTACACCACGAACTGTTGTCTCCACGCGTGCACGGAAGATCGTCTTGCAGGAGACCCAGCATATACAGGAGGTTCTGTATTGTCAAGATTGTGCAAGAGCAAGTCTCGGCTGTGAGATTGAGAACGAAAGTGCTGCGCAGTACAGGTCAGTTTCATTGGTCCGGCTCTCGCAGACTACCACTGTTATGAATGCAGGCCACGATCGTCGAAGCCGCGACCGTCGACGATCGTCGTGAAGCACGAAATCAGGAACAGTTTTGCCAGCCGAGAACTCATCGACCCTTTGCTTTCACTGCGGTAGACCTGCTGAGCGCCCGTCGCCGACCTCCACGCCAAACCACCCGGGACTATCATCCGTTGTTGTGCATTGCTCCGCTCCTCAAATCCAGTGGGGGGCCAAGGACCCGCTTTCGCATGGAAGAATCCACCGCCTATACTGTGTACAGCAGGGTCCACCTCGAGTCCTCCGCTGACGCATTTAGAGCCGAGAGAAAGGCCTGCAGCCGCCGGGAAGATGTTGAATCGCTGGGATTAGAATGGCAGAGGCTACCATGTGGGGTGAGGCCCTCACCAGTTGCTCCGACGACCTCCACTATCACATCCACAGCCATTTTCGTATGTTCGGCGCTGCGCCGTGCTAGGCTAGCTGCGCTCACATCTGAAGCGCGCATACGCAGGCAAGGCAGGGCTTCGCACCCCTCATCAAGCATCCGGTATCAGTTTGTCGTTCGAAGCTGTAATGGCAACAGCCTGCAGCATTGGACTTGAAGACCAGAGCGCATCTACTTGTATAGACACTTCCTCTCTGTGCATTTCGTCTTTCAACTTCAATCTACGTTTTTCCTGAATCGTGTGTGTGTGTCCGCGTGCGCCATCCCACGCCTCACACGAATTTCATACCACTCTCGGCTGGCCAACTCGTGTCAAGTGGACTGGCGGAGCACGACTTGGGTGACCGCTGCTCGGCTTGTGCGCTCTAGTGCAAGTAGCACCCTAGGAGCAAGCCACAAGGCGGCCTAGGGCCCAGTTGCACCACCCAGTGTGCGAATCCAATCGCCGCTGGTCCAGTGTGCACCCATCCGAACGTGGGGAAACAGCCGCTCGCTCGGTCACTGTGTCGATTTCAACCGGTACAAGTCCAAAGAATCCCCCGGTTTTTGGCCGCTTGCTTCCCGCATTCCTTTTCTACCACCACCCCGAGCAGTCTCCGTCTCAGAACAACCAAGACAGGGCCAACTCGACTCGACTCGCCTTGCCTCGCTTGTACGACATGGCTGCCATATCGATGTCGAGTCCTTTGGGCACATCAGATCCTACGATAACAGCGCATGACTGGCGTTTCCCACGCAGGCCCGACTACAACAACGATGCCGACAGCGGCGCCGATGCAATGAGGTGCGAGCAATCAGAGGGCAGCACTGTCAGCAGCAATCACAGAACTGGCACCGCTTCTCCACGCAACAACAACGCCCAAAAGAACAAAGACAGCAATGCCAAGGATAAAGCTGGGCGCCAACCCGTGAAGCAGCTTCGCTTCGATCTATCAGATACGATTAATGTAGCGCAGCGTCGCTTATCCCAAGTGGAGGCGCTGCACGGCTTCAATGATGGCCTTGCGGGCATGAGTTCCAGCCCGGAAGAGCTGGCGAAGGAAGATCCGCTAGCGACACAGGTCTGGCGATTTTTTGCCAAAGCAAAACAGAATTTGCCCAACCAGGAGCGCATGGAGAATATTACATGGCGTATGATGGCTGTCAGTTTGCGAAAGCAGGGCCAGAAGACAGAGGAGTCCAACAGGTATGCATATCCACTCGTCTGTCACGGATCGACAGGCACAGAGTCATGCAATCGAACAATAAGATACTAATTCTTGACCGTGACTTCGCAGACTTCGTGATTCTGCCCAGAATACCCCCAGCGGTATTGCCCAGTTGCGCAAAAATTCCGAACAGCACACATCCGCATCAGAGCTTATGAACATCGACGAGTTCATCGTTGCCGACAACACCGGTTCAGCTGCAGATCTAGCCGCTAGCCCCTCGCCTGAAATCTCGATGCACGGCAAGGACAAATCCGCTCGTGCTCAGGCCATCTCGATCAAGCACCGCCAGGCCTCTCTCCCTCATTTCGTCCCTCAGTCGGTACCTGTTCCCGCACACGCTCCCAACGCACACCACGAGTTCGGTTATATCACCCGGCATCATCGCAAAACGAGCATCGATGAGAGACGAGTGAGTTCCTCCCAAGTTTGACCTGAGATCTTCATCACATTGTCGACCTCTGTGGTCACACATGCAAGCTGGCAATGCAAAAGTTAACAATCTCGCAGACTCGTAAGCGTCCTGCCAACTTCTCGCCCCACGTATCTGGCATCGGCGGTGATGCAGACTTGGACTTCCATGAATACACACTCGACCATGGCCACCCTTCCAGCGGTCACTCACACAATCACCCCGGCGTCCCCTTTCCGCTGGACACTTTCCAGATGGAGAGTGATCCAATCATCCACTCAGCGGGACCTTTCCAGCAACATTTCACATTCTCTCCTGGATCGTCTCCGATGGCTCACCATCAACCTTTCTCGACCATGTACAACAGCCACTCTTTGAACTCTGGGGTTCACAACACAGATTATTATTCACCTCCCGGCTCGGCCTACCAGTCTGCTGTGTCCACACCTCATCCTATGAACGAGGCTAGCGAGCCTTTCTATTTTGGATCTATGGACATGCGCGGCCGGCCTCACGCCTTTCGACCGGCTCAGAACATGAGCGGCTCTATGCCTAACCAGTTCATGTACAACTCCAACGGCAATTCAATGTTTCCCACCACGACTGGTGCCGATGGTGGCTCAGCATTTTCCACCACTGGCAATTTCGGTCACATCGATCCAAGTCAGGTCTTCCCGGACCATCCCGTCCAGTCTCCTAGTGCCACTATGATGCCTGACAGCAATGGCATGTTTAGCTTCGGCCCCGACTCAGATGACAACGATGAAGACGGCGGCGCTTTTGCCGATCGCAATCTGAACATGCCTCAGGACTTCTCATCAACAGAATTCGATGCGGACGGCCTCCCGACCCACAACAATGCGCTCCATTGGGATCCCTCTCTTCCTGGCCAATTCAGCACTCAGGCTGCTCGGTACCCAGGTGGATTGCCCGCCTCCAAGCGCGTCACCATCGGGGGGACGACGACTGATTTTGTGGATAACAATGGTGACTGGGATGGTGGCAATCTTGGCCGCAGTCAATCGTTCCGCCAAAACGGGGATCGCCGTCAGAAGATCGCCCGGACTGCATCCACGCCTGTTAGCCGAGGCAATCCGTTCGACCGCCTTGCTCAAGGCAACACAGGGTCCCCACCGGGTGACAGCGGACTTGCTTCTGGATACTCGTCAGTCAATCCGAGCCGGCCATCGTCGCCTCCGGGATCAAAGCACGGCTCCACGACCAACCTCCAGTCTGCGGCCAATGGTGCTGGCGATGGGTCTGCGCCGACTACTTGCACGAATTGCTTCACTCAGACGACGCCTTTATGGCGTCGCAATCCCGAAGGACAGCCTCTCTGCAATGCTTGTGGTCTGTTCCTCAAGCTTCATGGGGTTGTGAGACCTTTGAGCTTGAAGACAGACGTTATCAAGAAGCGCAATCGTGGCTCAGGAAACAGCGCTCCTGTTGGCGGGACAAGCACCAGGTCGTCCAAGAAGAACGCGAGCATCAGTGTTCCAGGCATCTCATCTGGACCAGGAACCCGCAAGAACTCAGTTTTGAACGTTTCCTCCTCGGCTACCATCATGGCTCAGGCTTCGACTCCTCCGTCCACCACACGGGCTGGCAGTGTGAACGCCGCGGATTCTCCAGCTAGTGGTGCGGCCTCTGGTGCCAATACGGCGGGCAGCAGTCCCACCAGCTTCCATGGCAGCGCAGGAGGGTCCATCGCTGGTGTAGTGGGCGGAAAGGGCGTGGTTCCAATAGCTGCAGCACCTCCCAAGGCCACTCCCGGTCCTGGCGCTGCCTCGCTGCCTCGCACTATTGCGAGTGCCGCCAAGCGACAGCGCAGGCATAGCAAGGGTGCCGGCGGCGACGGGATGGACATTGACAGTCCGCAGGATTCGACCGGTTCGAACGAAGCCGCTCGATCCATCGGGTCCAGCAATGGCTTCGGCGGCATGCCGACCCCGTCTGCTCTCGGCCTTGCCAACGGGTTTGGAATGACACAGAGGCCCATGATTGGCGCCAACATGATGACCGGCGTGCCTCCCGGCAGCCAGCAGGCGATGCCGATGGCTCCTGGCGGCGGCACCGGAACGGGTCCGCAGGAGTGGGAGTGGTTGACCATGAGTCTTTGAAGAGTCAAATCGCCTCGTGTAATCATTCACCATCATCAAGCGGCATTCGTGCGGCGGCGATACGGATTCTTGCATTCACAGCGACGTTTTATCATGATGGGGACGGTGTGGGCCGGTTTTGCTTTTCTTGTTTGGATGATACCACTACCGTCAGAAGCGAGACAATGACTGGTCACCTTTTTTGAAAGAGCGAGAGAGAGACGGGTAAAGAGATAGGAAGACGTGATTTCACTGCGCTTTTTTGTCGGCCATCCTGATACCATCATGGAAGATGCGTGGCCATAAGTTTGACACAGCTGCCGGGGGGGGGGTTCTTGCATTTTGTCACGGCGTTCCTGGTTCTTGAATGTGTGGTGCGAGTAGTCCTTTGCTCATATTTCGCGGGCGGGAGAAGGGGCGAAGAGCTGTACTTGGCAGGGGGGTCTGTTTTGGGCCTTGTTTCATGGTTTGCCCATACGATGTTGACGCGTTGTGATGTCTTTATATACCCCTTCACTGCCAACGACACTCATGGCGCGTTCGCTCCCGAGGTTATCGGAGATCACAATAATAACTTACCTTACCGTTGATTTGACTGTCTTTGTGTGTTCTGGGAATGCTTTTCCGTGCGTGTTTGTATGTGTCTAGAGGATCTGTGCGTTTGGACTGGGATATACTGCTTGTTGCTGGACCTGGACTTGGAAGCGCAGGAGTCGCAAAGACTATACCGATAGTGTTGAGGACAGTGGGGAGCATGGACCGAAAGCACATGATGGTCGAATCCTGTTTGATTGAAACCAATCCTCACCCCTTAGACCACTAGATGGATCTCAATCTGATATGTCTGCCAGAGTCAATTTGATCTCGCATCATTGTGGTATTTCAACACGTGTATTCATGTGCTGAATCTGGACTGCATAGCTTCAAGGTTAACATGCTTGCATTGGCTCTGAAATCACTCAATGACACTCCCTCAATCTAAAGCCAAGCAGTTCTATAGCAGACAGACGACACATAGCAATTCGAACATTGCTTGACCAGATAGTTGTTCCTCATAGCTATTTGGTCCACCAACTTCTCATTTTGTAGAAGGCTTTGATATTTTGTAAGTTGCGAACCAACGAAGCTGCTCAGAGAGCACCTTGTGCTGGGGGATGGGGCCGCTTATGTAATATCGCAGGTGAAATTTGACATAAGACATCAACGACAGTCCAGCACCCACGACACCTCCTCACTCCGTACACACTCGCTTCAACGAACTCGACCTCACTCAGCCACGGGTATACAAGTGCGCAAGAACAACCGATTCCAGGCTTCACACGTCGATGCGCTCCACACCATACTCCAGCTCTCCACGCTCTGGCTGAGCTCTGTCATGTCGCGAACTGTCATTTCTCGCACATTGAAGATTCCTGGCGACCTGGTGAAGCAAGCACCCACGTCCGCTCTGTTGCCAAGGAGACGGGTTCTAAAGGACTCAGACAGTTCGCCCTCCAAAGCCGGCTCTTCTAGATGTCTCAGCTCTCGAGCAGAAGGACAAGTCGCTCAGAGCGACAGCGCAGTGACGGCTGGCTCTTTCAGGCGTACTTTCACTCAGCAGCGCCCAATCTCAAAATCTCGACGACGCTACCTTGAAGTATCCACGGCCATATTGGACGCCAAAGAAGAACTTACCTGGCGGAAGTTACCCGCAACAAAAGACGCCCCCTCCAGGTCCCCTATACAGCCAATTGCAGGACCTCAACGGCTTTGGACGAAATGGCTCACATATCAGAGCAGGCAGAGAAATCTCACACAACTGAATAAAGAAGCTACGACACCTGCCACGAGGAAACAGGCTATAAACAATAGTCACGACCAAATGCGCGAATTCAACAGGGAATGTAGGTTTTCTGGGGGTGACTTGAGGTCCTGTGAGTAGTGTATGTACTGATAACATTGACGCAGTGCGCAGGCAGGAGGGAGAACTCTGGGCATGGAGGTACCTTTGTTGTATGGCGGTTGGCGCTTCAACGTTCGCCAAGCAGTGCACTGCCTGGATCGCCGCAAGCGAGTGCCTGGCAAAGTTGTGCGAGAAGAGCTTGCGATTCGGAGGCAGAGATAGGTCGTTGACCCTGCTGATTCTCCGGGCTCACCAGGCAGAACATGACGGAAATCAACTGGTTCGGGAGACCAGCACACTTCTGTGGCAGCGCCACCTCCGCGAGCCCCTAGGTTCACCTCAAGAAATAGCTGAGCTGCTGGTGGTACTGGCATCTCTAAACGTGAAGGATGCGGTCGGGATGTTGAGAGGAGCCGAACGAGCTACGCTGAGTATTCTAAAAATGACTGCCAACAACCACTTATACCGCACGCAGGATTTGGCTGGTCAAGTTGAGGAAGTCCTGGGGCTCCGCCAACTTCGCGACCCGTCAAAGTCACTGGAAGAAGCAGTCGAGTTGCTGGAGAGGGTTACCACATCGAGGTTGGCACACGGCGGCCGACTCCTGAGCACCGTTGATATTGACCTAGATGCGGCCAAGGTCCAGCAGCGGACCAGCCATTCTCACAATAGTCCCGCTCCGTCGCGGTAAGCACTGGAGATTGATGCTGATCTAATCGGAGGCGTCTAAAGGCTGTGTACAATGCGTCGCTTTTCACTGGACCAAGGAAGACGGAAGCGTCATAAGGGCGCGCAGCACTGTATTTGAACGACAGCATCCCATCTCATCAGAGGCAGGACCATTACTTTCACTTGGAGCTGCCTTCCCTGGGCTGCTCGGCCAATATTAACGAGCTGCTATGCGGATACTCAACAGTCCAAGCGGCACGCATGGAGTTCTCTTCCCCTTTCTGTGCCCCACTATGAGGCCAATATCAACAAGCCGCTTGCCAGAATCAACAATCCAAGTGCATTGTGCAGGCAACCTGGGCATAGCATATCAAGCCCAATCTGGCAAAATGCGAATTGACTAGCAGCAGCCCAGCCGAGATTAGCCATGAGCCAAGGCGCCGCGTACAATCAATGATTCCCGATCCCTAGCCGAGATCACTGGCTTGGCTCCTGACGTCGGATAGGTCGGATAGGTCGGATAGACAGTACGATGGAGCTGAAAGGCGCAAAAATCCACAAAAGCGTGCTCGCATGATAGGTGTACGATTTAGGTGGAGTTTATTGTTATCTGCGGGCTGCAGTATACATAAGAAGTATAACGGGCCGGTCACCAGTTGCCCGTCTCCTCCTCCACCATGCAGACCCCGGGAATAAGACAAGGCTGCTCTCTGCGACCTTGCTCACAGTTTTTCCAACCTCTCACGGCTTCAGACTCATCGCATTCGCACACTCGATTACATCACGATGCGTAGTCTCGCCGTCGTCGCCGCTAGCCTGGCCTTCGCTCGCCAGAGCGTCGCAGCTCCTCTCGATGCCCGGGAATTGGACATCTACAGCTCGGGCTCGCCTTCCCAGAAGCCAATCACCAATATCCAGCTCGGGCCCCGTCCCTACTTCCTCGTAGACAATATGGACCCCGGCCCGCTGAAAGATAAGCTCGCGTCCTGTTCGGAACAAGAGATGAAGCCCACGCAGTTCTCCATCGGCCACCGCGGCGGCGGCACGATGCTCATCCCGGAGGAAACGCACGAGTCGATGGTCGCAGGGCCTCGCATGGGCGCCGGCGTGGTAGAGTGCGACGTCACCTTCACCAGCGACAAGCAGCTCGTGTGCCGGCACAGCCAGTGCGATCTGCACACGACCACCAACATCGTCACAATGCCCGAGCTCAACGCCAAGTGCACAACGCCCTTCACGCCCGCCGTCGCCAACGGCACTGAGGCCTCGGCGAAGTGCTGCACGAGCGACATCACCTTGACCGAGTTCAAGAGTCTGTGTGGCAAGATGGACGGGTCCAACGCCAGCGCCACGAACCCCCAGGACTTCCTGAAAGGCACGCCGAACTACCGGACGGATCTCTACGCCACCTGCGGCACGGTCATGACGCACATGGAGTACATTGAACTGGTCGACGACTTGGGGCTAGAGTTCTCGCCCGAGCTGAAAACGCCCGAGGTGCCCATGCCGTTCGGGGGCCCGAACTCGACGTACACGCAGCAATTCTTCGCGCAGCAGATGGTCGATGAGTACAAGTCCGCGGGCATCGACCTGAAGCGGCTCTGGCCACAGAGCTTTCTGTATGACGATATCCTGTATTGGCTGGAGGCGGAGCCCGAGATTGGACCGCAGCTTATCTTGTTGGATGAGTCTGGGGAGACTGCTGAGACGTACCCAGGGGCAGTCGCCAACTTGACCGAGTTTGCTGCTGCCGGCGTGAGAATCATGGCGCCACCCCTGAACTATCTAGTCACTGTGGGCGATGATGGTAAGACGATCGTTCCGAGCGCGTATGCCATCGAGGCGAACCGTTTGGGCTTGAAGCTGATCTCGTGGAGCCTGGAGCGGTCGGGATTCTTGGGTGATGGCTCCAACGGAGGGTACTACTTTGGGTCGGTTGCGAACGTCACGAACAATGACGGCGATGTGTTCAATCTCGTCCATGTGCTGGCCGAGGAGGTGGGCATTATCGGTCTATTTTCCGACTGGTCTGCAACTGTCACGTACTATGCGAACTGTTTTGGACATTTCCCAGGGTATGCCGACTGGGTGGATCTGTAGACACTTAGTATCTACTAGGTAGTCTGCGCTATGAAAATTAGTAATATGTTCGCCAGGCGTTCTTCACGCTCTCAAGCACCGTATGAGTCTATTTGACACAGATAGAGTCCATGCACATTGGACCCATCAAATAACTCCTGTTGGGTGTTCTCAAGTCGAGGAATTTTTAGAAACAGTAACTTCAGTCCTGTGTGTGCTGAACTGGACGAGGTTCTCTATCAGTCCAGCTTTAAACACGAGCTCGTGTAACATCGTCTACCTATTACGCTTCTTAATCCGTGTCGACGGTGCCTATGTATGTTTGTATACTATATCATGTGTGAAACGGTCCGACTCAGCAGAGTTCCGTTTGTGCTGAGCAAGTACCCGCCAGAGAGTCGAGTTCCGACTTCGAGGAAGTCCCAGCAAAAATGAGCATCTCTGGCTTCCCATTTTTACCTCTCCGACAGTACAGCTAAGATGGTCTTCCTTATAGCTGGTGAAACATACTCTTAGCTAGCGCAAGTTCGAGCAGTATGGTGAACACTACGGCGAGTGCGAGTTATGTCCCGGTGGTGCCGGTAAGCCTTGCGTGCATGCTCAAGCGAGCTGTCCTCGGGGCTCCAGTGTTTCGACTCAAGGGAATGTACATATTGTATGGTTACCGCCTCAGACGCACAGACTTCATTGCTTATTATCTATGGCGCTACAAAAGCAACACAATACTCCTGCACCTCAACACAGGCACTAATAGAGTAGAGTAACATGAAGGGCGAAGTTAATGTGACATGGTAGTCGAGCTTGGACATAAGACACTATCATTTTCCAAAAATAGGCAAAAGCTCATGTCCAAGAGCCGTACATGATACTATGGTAATAACTAGACATTCCAAATACCCTAAATGACTTCACAATTGGCCGGGATCCTCGCAAACGAAGCAAGTGTTTCCATTCATTTGCACATAACTTCTTTACAAAGGTCAACCGTACACTTCTCATAAACTCACTCCTAGCCAATTTCCCGCGGCTTCTCCGGCAAGTCTGTTGCGTAAGGCCCATAGTGGTCCCCAAACCTTAGGGGAAGCACACATCCCTCATGGAGCTTCCAGAAACAGACGTTCCCAATACAGAAGTAAGGTTTGCGCCATTGCATAGGTGAAAGCCAGGTTCGCCTGTTGAAGTGGGAACAGATGTATCAGTTGTAGTAATGGTGGTGATGGTGGTTGGAGGCGCAGTGGGAGGATCAGGGGGCTATGAGTCTGTCGTTGTTGTGGTCGTTGGGGGAGGAGTGACAGTGAGAGTTGTGGTGGGAGTAAAAGTGATCGTAGTAGGGATTCCAATTACTGTAGTGGGAGTCACAGTCACAGTCACAGTCTCAGTTGGGACATCTGTCGAAGGGACCGGATTTGTCGTCTTTTTTCCCTTGTCAGGTAAGCCTGGCCATCGGAAACTTGGAGGAAAAGGTCCACCTGGCATTGTCCAGGTCTGGGTCTTCTTCCAAAGGTTCTGGGGCTCTACGTCAACCGGCCCCGATGATACCGTAATCAGCAGCAATGGTGCTACCAGGGCCAGACTGCATCTGAGATGCATTTCGAACAGTCTGTTGTCGAAATAGAGATTAAATAAAGAACGTGGAAGCGTCACTCGCGCATCAATACGTTGAGATGAGCAATATTTGTGTTTTGGGCTCAACACATAAAGCAGTGAGAAGCTGAGCACCTCGTAGATGCATTAGAAGTATTCCGTCCAGAAAAAGGCTTGATGAAGACAGATCTCGATTCACTGAGATGACGACGGGAAGGAAATTATCATTGGGTACCTCATGCTTTAGGCACAGACTTATACAGCTCAACCTACCTACAGGTTGTCAGGGATTAACTATCAGCTTTCAGCTTTCAGCCGACTTCCAGTAGATTATCAGTACACAATGAATATCATATATCTACCTAGGTATTCACAGCTGCTGTTAGCAAGCACCTTCAAGTCAAATATATATAGGGGGTACGTCTTTCTCCCTCGGCACCAGGCATACATACCATGGGACATGTTTTGCTTTGGGCATGCATCTTGAAACTCCATTTGTGCCCGGGCTGTAGAAGTGGCGATACAGTCCCCAAGAGGTCTGTTCAGCAATTTCTGGTCACTAGGCCGCTGCAACAAAGCTAGTTCAACCTAGGTAGTGGCAGCCATAAAGGTCGCTACACAAGATGTCCTCCGGGAAAGAGAGTGAAAAGTGGAAAGGTGGGAGGAGGAAGGATGTGTGATTTTGCATTGGACGTGCCCCGGTCACTCCAGAATTCTGGCGCTCGAGGTCTCCAAACACCTTTCTGCCTTACAAATTCCCTCAACCCATTTTAACGTCAGTCTGGCTTAGAGATTGGATCCAGACTGATGCCGTCAAGAAATCGTTTCCAAATATTGCTCACAGATTTCACTCAGAGGAGCTGCCAGTCCAGATAAACTGCGGGGCAGATAATCTGTGCGAGCCAGTGACCTGCACAGGCCAATTAAAAATGTCCACGGATGCGCGCCAACTCAAGACGCATTGAGAAAGCAGATTTGACCCAGAAATATATATAAGTATTCATTGAGTACAATAAAAATATGCAGGTGGCCAAGATGTCTACTCGCTGTGGACCTCCGCTTTCACGAAAGACTTTTCTTTGGTGGCTTACTAGTCGTAACCTTGGCTTCTAATACCCTAACTCTTTCAAGGGCTTTAGTCAATAGTAAGTCCTTTTCATAAAAGTCCTTTGCAACCTTTCTGAAGAGGTTACGTGAAGTTTGATTGGCTAGACCATCCTTATTGAATAAGTTGATTTAATCCCTTAGATCTCGAGACTTCCGTGACGTTGACCAGATTGTTGGCTCCATATCTAAGAGCTTTATTAGCGTAAATTCAGCCATTTTCAACTCCCCTGGGGGTTTTTTTTGAGTCCTTTCTCAAGTCCTTTTAATACTGTTTTCCAGAAGTAAGGGACTTAAGAGTGGCTTACACGGGGCCACGGGCCAAATACCACTTGCTTTCCACCCAGATCGAATATTTTGATTAGAAAGACCATCTAGTCGCGAAAGGCGGTAGTTCTCGAGAAAGTCTCTCTTTCCAGCAGTTGTTGAATCTTCCCATTAATGTAATTGGCCAAGTCTCTTTCGATAGGACCGTTTAAGTAACGAAAAGACCCCTAGATTAAGAGGTTGGAGACTGTGGAATGTATAAGGGGGCAAATGTAATAGTAGGATGCTGTTTTGATAGAATTTCCACATAAACTCTATAGTAATATAGCTGCTGTGGCCATTTATGATGAGTAGTCGCCTCTCTGTTGAGTCTGTTGGTTGAGTCCTTGGAATAAACACTTTTTAAAGCTACTCAAGTACCGTTGAGTTACTAGTCTATGCGTTATTGGTTGCGGTAAATAGCAAGTATTTATGTAATTCCAGCTAAAGAGGAAACTACTATTATTATACTAATTTGCCCTTGAAATAACCAGTGGAGGAAGAGAGTTGCCACTAGCTGAGATACACTCAATAAAAGAGGTCCATAGGCAAGATACACATCTTTTCTTTAGATTAAGCAACTTATAGCACTTCCAAGGACTAGTCCATTATCCCCTTGGCCTTCAATAAGACCAGCTTCATCCATGTTCCACCTATTCGAAGGCTTAATTTGCTAAATCTCTGGAAGTGCTAGGAAGCAGAACCAAGACTTAATTACTTGAGTAGTAGCCCTGTTGATTTTCTTTGAGTCCATTGGGAAGCTTCTTTGGGTCTTTAGTACTGGATTCCTCTTTAGAAAAGACGTAACCCAACGCCTTCCTAGTTGTGCTGGATCCCCTTTAGTCCGAAGGACTCTTTCCACAAAGATCCATAACTCTTAATGGGTTGGTGGAAGGCCTAGGCTGGCTTGAGATAGAACCCAATTAGCTAGATGGTCTTCTTGATGAATTGAAAGTCTTTGCTGTGATTCGTGGGCTATTTGGCATGGTGATCTTCCAGAAATTCGATGTCGAAGTGTGGTATTTGGAACAGCCCACTCTTTAGAGTCTTGCCGCATTGAGATGCCATTTTGAATAACCACAAGTACCTCAGCGATTTGGTCTTCAGTAAACGACTTCATGAGGTTATGATAAAAATATTTTGAAGGTTTGAAGTCAATCGGATTAAAATTGAGCGAGATATAATCTTCTAAAGTTGGGTGGTCGTAAAGGCGGTGTACTATTGGGAGGTGCGCCACTTCTAGGTTACTCAGCTTATCGACTGAAGCCTTGGGCACTCATCCATGTATGGTGCCCTGTGATGGCTCCAGGAGCCATCGCCTTGCGGCTACCAATCTTGGACCAGTCTCCGGGGTTTTCTGCCTCTCGCGATGGGGAAGTCAGCGCTAAATTGAATCACATATCTTCCGTCGAGCCTACCAAAATAAACATGAAGCTATACGGATCGATGGAGCTCCAGAAGGCACCAGACTCAACTCATGATGCCCAGCTTGCCCTTCCCCCACCCGGGCCACTTATGGGTTGGCTTGGAAGTATTGGTGGTCTCCTGGGTATCATTTCATTTGTAGAGTTTTGGGGCGAGAGGACTATCAGAGCTATCATGAAGAGGCTTCATGAGAAGCCCAAAGAAAAAACGTTCGAAACTCCCTCGTGGGTTGTGGAAATTCATGTTGGTCTGGATGCTAGTGGCCTAGATCACAAACTACAGGTATGTTTTGCTCGAACCCGCACAATTCTTTTCAACATTTTCCATGGACCCTTGGAAGCAATAGAGGATCATAGAGTTCCAGGTCTAATTGATATCTGCTTCATAGGGAGCTGAAGGAGACTTTCCTCAAGTCTGCCTATGGGATGCCGGGGGGGGGGGAAGCTTCTGGGCCGGACTGACCAACGCATCTTGCTCCGGAAAACTGAGCTCAAGAAGGATCCAGAGTGGCATGGAGGAAGACATGGTCACGGAAAATACGCACATCCACTGCCTGCCGACATGCTTTCATTGAGAGTGGCGGTCTTGAGTCTGTGGGCATTTGGCCAGCTGGAAACAAGGAGAAAACGAGCTCGAAGCAAGCAGCTTACGTGACATTGATCAAGCGACACTTCGACGCTATTTGCATTGCTTCAGTGCATGTCCATTAGCCCGATCGAACAACCTGGACCATGTACGCCTCTGAACCCCCTTTCCTGAGGCCCGTTGGGCGCATTCCACGGGATCTGCATCACGATATTAATAAAACGCCTGCCGACATACATTGTTATAGCGATGGCAGCTGGGGATAAGCATCTAACCAGTCATGGTACTACAGTCATGTCTACGATGGCAATGGAAACGAACGATTGTGCTTCTGGCTAGACCATAAAGGCAACCTTCACAGCCCCCCGGACAAGACAGATGAGTATGTCGCAAACCGAGTCAAGAAAGTTGGAAACTGGCCTGGGCGCATCTGGGCTATGGATTGGCAAAATGGCTGTGGGCCAGCGATGTCGTTCGATGAAGAGGGAATTACAAGTGGCGCTGACCTCACGGATGGCATGAAAGCAAATGGGGTGCATCTAGGAAAGACGTCAATGGCCATGAAGTTCTTCCTTCCAGGGCTTGCTACTGCTCCATACCAGAGAAAGGGGAGAGACATTTCAAGTTACACCCTCGACGACTTTGCTGGAAATCCGGGCAAAATGACATGGTTTCAAGACTCGATGCATCAAAGCTTCGACAATCCCGTGCTCCTCATCTTTGTAAGCACCGTCCTTCTTCGCAGCTGGAGACATGCCTTCTTATCAACTGACCAACTTGACAGGAGCCAGGCGCCGACTTTATTGAAAATGACGCGCGTCTTGTATGAAAAGACCCTAAGAAGCAAGAAATTCCGGTCGACTGCTTAACAGACTGGTATGTCGATCACAATTAAAAATTCATCAACCCCGCGGACGGCGATAGATGTAGGGTATCACACGGTGCCGGCCTGCACAAAGACAAATGCCACAAGGGCACCAAGAGAGGCCTCGACGAGTCGAAAAGTCCTCCAAAGCCACTGCAACAACGCTTTTCTCGTACCCCAGTGAAGGATAGACTCGTGCGGAGCGGCACCGGCACGCAGCGTCTTTGTGAAGATCAGCACTCGGTGGGATTTAGTTACGCTAATGTTCTTGAGTGGCAGTTTTGTCGGATGACAGACAAGACAATCTGGCCTTTTTGTGAGCCTGGTGCAGGAATCATCGTCAACTCCTTTGATGAGGATGCAGAGGTCCTTGTGGAAGATAACGCACCGTTGGCGAAGCGTGACACACAATGGGATATCATCGAAGATTGGGACCGTGCTGGAAGAGTGAAACAGAGACTCGGGGATGATGGGAAATTTGTTCCTACTGCCTGAGCATCTTAGAAATTGACAGAAGCAACCGTATCTGATCGTGAAGCACGTAATTTGGTGGGCTGTCCCAGGACTTTCTTTACTTTGTCTTCCATTTTACCTTAACTTCCTCGTTCGAAGTTCACTGTACCTATTATTGTACTGTACATACACAAAAATAAATATCAGGGCTTTGCATATCAATTTGATGTTCCTCGTTCTTCTCGTAGACACGATACTACTTTCTCAGAGCAGAAGCTCCAAGTATTTGGTTCAGGCCCATCTGGGCATTTGTTTGTTTCCCGCCAGGTTACATTATGTAGATGATAGTTCCCCTACGTTGCAATAGCAAGAGTCCGACGGAGAAGGGCGCCCTCGAGGTCAGTGACGTATTGCGCGCCCTGTTCATATTCAGAGTTAGCCAAAAGTAAGGCTTCCTATGTATCTACTCTTGGCAGTCTCGGAAGCTTGAGCCCCTTCTTCATGCGCGCTGAGGCTCAAAATTTGTGCTTCGTGTTGGCGCTGTTTCGGGTTCATCGCATTCACATATTTCGCAACCCAGCACGGTGCGGGAGCGCTGATTCTAGACCGAATCTGGATAAAGTCGAATCATGCTCATCCCCAGTAATGCAGTGGTAACCCCATCATCAGTCGAACTTTGCTGGAGGGCACGAGGCACTATGAATCCATGCAGCGCGTCATTGGACGGGAGGCGGAATTCGGAACGGCACATACTACTCAGCCTTACGCACATACTGTTCGGTATAGTACCGGGCTCTTACAATCTCCCATGTAATAGTACAATTCTGACCACCTGATATTTATCGGAATACATACTGCGAGATACTAAGAACCTGCCAACTAAGACTCTGTCAAACTATCTGACATCTGGAGGGCGTTACTATAGTCCACGGTGACGGCTTCAAGGCCCTAGCACTTTTGCTTGGACGAAAGCTCCTGTGGCCGGATCTCCAGGCGGAACCTCGAAAGCACTGGATCGCACTATCGGCCTCTACAGTAACACACAGCAAAGATGCTTCCACATCTTCTCGTCTTGAGCCTCATAGGCCATGCCTTCGCCGCCAACCTGACGGAGGTACTCGCCGCCCACACAGACCAGCTCAGCACGCTGAATGGTAAACCGCTACCATATCTTCCCATTTCCATATCAAAGACGAATCGTCACTGACATCGCGCTCCAGACACCATATCGCGCATCCCCGAAGCCGTCCAGCAACTCAGCCTTCTTCGCAATGTCACCCTCTTCGCGCCCTCGAATGACGCCTTCAAGCAACTGGCGAAGCAAAACCCAAACTTCACCGCCATGGACACGACCGCCGTCAACAATCTCCTCCTCTACCACATTGTTCCCTCCTCCGTCCTTTCAACCATGTTCAATACCACGCCCGTCTTCGTCCCCACGCTCCTCACCCTCACCGGCGACAACATTCCCACCGGTCCCTCCGCCACGCAGAAAGTTGGCCTGAAGCTCGCCGGCACCACCAACACCTCCGCGACCATCTTCTCCGGCTTCAAGCAAGCGTCCACAGTCATCACGCCCGACATCACCTTCAACGGCGGCGTCTTGCATATCATCGACAGAGTGCTCACGTTGCCCGGCACGCCTTCCGCTACGGCGCTCGACACGGCGGGGCTCACGAGCTTCTACGGCGCGTTGAACAAGACGAGCTTACTTTCTGCGGTCGACGCGCTGCAGGATGCGACGATCTTTGCGCCGAGCAATGTCGCGTTCGAGGCGGTGGGGAGCGTGGTGAATGCCGCGAGCGTGGCGACCTTGAAAACTGTGTTACAATACCATGTGCTGAAGGGGTCGAATTTACCGGGCATGGCGATGTTTTCGCCGGCGTTACTCGGGAGTAAGCTTGCGGCTACGACGACTGGGCTGGAAGAGACGATGCAGCTGGCCACGCTTGCTAACGTGAATGTTACCGTGCGCGAGGACGTCGCTACAAGCGACCTATTCATCAACTCGGCGGGAATCGCCACCAGCGACATCATCACTAGCAATGGCGTGATTCATATCATCGACAAGTGAGTTGTTCTGAAAGGATGTCGCTGTCGTCTGCCGTGCTCGCTCCAGCTGACACTTCTTTCCCAGCGTTCTGAACTCTCAAGCCGCAGATGCGGTACCCACAGTCGCAGCTGTGTCCCAAGCACCCGCTTTCACGGGCGCCATGACTGTGGCGGAAGCCCCCTTGACGTCTGATGTGGCGGCCACAACTACGTTGATGCCTGCAGCCGCGACCGGCGCCGCTAATGTGTTTGCTGCTGTTCCAACTGCTGCGCTGATGGCGGGTGGCGTTGCGGCGATATGGACAAATATGTGAAGGTTGTTGTTGCGTCAAGGGAGTACAAGTACAAGAGAGATTTGCATAGTTAAGGAGCTCTTGTGGATTCTTCGTCTGACGATGGTAACGATGACTATTGTTTGACGTTTTTGGAGCGCTTGTGAGACGAGATCTCGTTAATACTCGTGAGTTGCGCCGGCAACAATGCAGATGTAAGCTCGCGTGAAAATATGTTGAATGGGAGAATTCGACATAGATCAGGCTTCCAGAGAATCTTCAGAGGACGGGCGTCGTGCAGTAGCCTTGGTGAGATGCCCACCGAAGTTGACACGATCATGGACTTTCCGTGAGATCCGCGGTCGGGAGTGTAAGACTGACTACGGGAAACGTTCGTGCTTCTTTCTCGCTAAATGCTATTGATACACACAGGTTCTAAGCTCAAAGCCGAGACCATTCTTCAATGTGCTCTATCGAAGTATCATGGAGCTGTTGTGTTTTTCTTTTTTTTTCTTTTTTAGAAAAAAAGAAAAAACTCTTGCGTACCCGCACTAATGTCGCAGAAAGCCTCATCGATCTCTGGCTCAGTAACAGGAGATAATTAGCTGGTGATGTCAGTCCCGTGTGTGGCGTCGGACCACCCAGAACGTGGAAAAGTTCTAGTCCTCGCCCGTTTGCTCCTGAGCCGCGGTTCCACTCCCTTGAGTCTGCGGCTCAGCCGAGTTTTCCGCTGCAGGAATGGCAGGAGCAGAGGTCGGCTGGGGCACATCATCTTCCGCCTGTTCGTCCAATCTGGCTCCGAGGGCTCCCAAAATATCGGAGCCGTCATCGGTGCCGTCTTCAGTCATCGCTTGCGTCAATGGTGCTGGTAATGGTGCTGATTCTGTCGGCATCGGCACTGGAACAACTTCAGGGGCAATAGTCTCTTCTGTCGGCGCTGATGTCGGAAGTGGCGCTTCTGGCTCGGGAGCGACTTGTTCAACCTCTGTTGCCTCGGCCGTCTTGAGATCTTCGCCGGTGGGTATTGGATCGTCTGCAACAGGAAATTTGGCTCGAGCAATGCCCTCGGGCGGCGGCTGCTCAGCGGGTAGCGCAGAAGGTGCCTCGGGCTCCTCGGTAGGTGCAGTGGGCAAGTCGCCCAATGTTGTCTCCGGAGCTGTGGCCTCCGGAGCTGTGGCCTCCATAGCTGTGTTCTCCATAGCTGTGTTCTCCACAGCTGTCTCCTTCAGAGCTGTCTCCTCCAGAGCTGTCTCCTCCAAAGCTGTCTCCTCCAAAGCTGTCTCCTCCAAAGCTGTCTCCTCCAGAGCTGTCTCACTTGACTCTAGCGCAGTTTCAGGGACAATCTCTACAGGATCCTGAGCCACTGTAGGAGTTGTATCTTCGAGAGGCTTCTCTTCAACCACCTCTGGAATTGAGGCCTCCTTTGGCTGGCTTTCCACGAGTGCAGGCTGAAGGTCTGAGTTAGATCCATGAGGAGCATCCAATAAGCCTATGTCCGTACTTGGTGCAATTGTAGGGATATGAGGTGTCGACTCCGTTGGCGATCGGACCAGGACGTTCTTGAGAGGGCTGCCCTCGATTCGTGTCGTGTCTGTGTTCCATGTGTGAGACGCAGGAGGTGCAAGATTCGAGGCAGCCTCCTGCATGTCGCTGTCAGGGACGTTTTCTGCTGCCGAGCTCGACACTGGTAAAGCAGGAGCATCGTCCATCTCTTGATCTTCAATTTCTGCCGGCGTGCCGCTTTCATCCCCTTCATCATCGTCACCGTCCTCTCCTTCGCCTTCATCTCCATCGTCGTCATCAACAACAGACGAATCCCGCATTTCGACATCCAGAGCAGTCTTGCCGTCGTCGTTCTCGATCTTGACGCCCTGCTTCAAGTCAGTCAAAGTTGTGCACATGTAAAGCCCGAATACTCACATCTGAGCTAATGCCTTCACTCTTGAACTCAGGACCGCCCACGTTAGTTCCATCTTGCGTCCCGGAGCGTGTACTGGCCGGCACCATTTTGCCCCTGCCACGACCACGTCCACGACCGCGGGATTTCTTCTTCTGCGCCGCCTGGGGCTTCCGTCTCGTAGGCGTGCCACCTGCGGATGCCACTGGGCCTGCCTGTTCAGGTGCAGGAATAACACTGGTCGATATTATTTCACCGTCGACCTGTTGCCCATCTGAGACAGTTACTGTTGATGTATACGCGTTGCCCGCCGCATCGAGACGTCTCACTGTAGCCTTCGTAATCGTCGGGCCAGCGAGCTGTGTCGCGAGAGCTTTCGACGGGAGTGTGACAGTATTTTTGTGTCTCTTAGCCAAGTGCGAGATAGGCGGACCCTCTTCACTACGAGGAATTAGTTTCCAGGCCTTGACCCTGAAGCCTTCAGCTATCGGCGCAGCCTTCTTTTCGGTCTTGTCGTTGAGTAGTCCATCTGCATCGGCATCTTCATCTTCTGCCGGAGCCGGGCGCTTGTGCATACGGCCAGACCGAGCAGCCCTGAGAAGCGCGTAGCTATGGGGCGGAAGCTGTTCTGAGCCCTTTGGCATGCCATGGGGCAGCTCTTCATCCCAGATGTCTTTCTTCTTAGTCTCTTCGATTTCGGGAGGGGGCGCGACATTCACCCATCCCATGCGCCATTGTCGGGTTGGGAGACCTGCAGAAGCATTAGATACCTGGTTTCCTGTAACCCCACTGGGATAGTACTCCGTGGTGTGCATGATTGTGCGCGACGGTATGCCTGAGCCGCGAAGTGATCGGGAGGGCGGGGCCGTTATACCTTCGAAATCATCGTGCTCTGGATAGCCGGCGCGGGCGCCACGTCGAGTCTGGGTGTTTCTGTACTTAATATCCATCAATGTCAGCGGAATGATCAGAGCAAATGTCGGAGTTGCAAGTAATCCAGCCTGGGAGCGATTGACATACCCCGGGCGCCATCATGGAGGAGGCTCGAAGCCGGCGTTACTGCGCCTGGAAGTTGCTGCAAATGGGGACTAGTTGACGAGTAAATCAGAAGCTCATTACTAGTATGACACATCCACGTCAAAGCGCAAAGTACGAGGTCTTAATGATGGTGAATACGTTGAGCGCACATGCGCGACGTGATGTTTAGTGGTGTCGCGACGTGCACTCCAGCTGCCGAATGGGGCCTGACTGCAACCGCTGCATAGCAGCTTCCCGGGGACAGTCTGAGCTAGACAGGGGCCCCATGTTCTACAATCCGGAAGGCGCAAAGTACACAGAACAACCCGCGCGCCTTTTAAGAAGGAACCTCGGAATCTGTTCTTTCACAAACAACCACCAAAGTAGATATCAGCTTTGTACTTTTCAGCTTATCTTCAGCAAAAACAAGACGCCGCGGAATTTTGTGCGACTAGCATTTGACCTTTTGATTCTAGTGTACGTTTTGTCAACGGTCTCACACTACTCCCACTGCGCCAGTCGTAGTCGACCCGCTCCAGCGCACTGGTATAAACGATTGATGGACCATCGCATGCACAAGCCACTGATCCCGACCTCATCATGACGGCAGCCTGGGACGAGCTCGCCAACTTCCGGGCCCAGCGCTCACGGTGCGTTGCCGATGTGGCCTTCATCACAGCCGACTGCGTGCGTGACCACCCCCAGCACAAGCACGTACTAGAATGCCGCGAGTGCTACGAGAAGGTCATTGATCGCATGCGCAGCCGCTATTTGGACCCTCAGGACGGCGTGGCGCGTGAGTGGTTTTCGGGGCGGGATGGCTTCCTGAGGGATTTGGACGAGCTGTTCGCCGCAGTGCGCCAGTACAAGGCGACGCTAGAGGAGGTCGAAGCGAAGCTTGAAGAGGGCAGGAGAGACTGGTATGAGCAGCGCGTGAGAGCGTCACCGAGTATTCGCATGGCTATGGAGGAATTGGTGGATAAGAGGGAGGTGTTTGCTAAAGTGGGCGCGAAAACCATCCCTTTTGATGAGACTGTGGTCGAAATTCGAGAGGCACTTGAAAGCTCTGTTGTCACGAACAAGGAGCATGGCGCTCAAGATGTCGAGAGGACTTTGCAGCGGCTGATGGAAGCCAAGAAACCGGACGAGAGGTTGCAGATCTGCAAAGAGACGTTCTTTCAAAGCACACCAGACGAACCCGCGTCTGCGAAAACACATATGTATCTCGGCCGACTTCGAGATGGAGCGGATATGGACGAGATCGTCAACCAAATATCTATCGACCGCCGGACCAGTGCAGGAGCAAAAGAACAGATCGCAGTGAAGACGAAAGAATTGGAAGGAGTGCGTCGAGCCAAGAACGCTATAGAGCTGGAGAAAGCCAAAAAGGCCCGACAAGACAGCAACACAAGGCCGCGGCCTCCAGAAGAGATGTACGACCAGCCTCCATGTCATGCATGCGGAAGACAGGTCGATTTGCAGGAGTTCTCGGCGTGTCCTTTGTGTCAAGTCCTCGTAGACAAGGGCGTGCGCAACAAGGCGATAGTGTATTGTTCCGCAGCCTGTGTCTCTGGTCCTCATGGTCAGGTATGTTTCACCGATGCCAGATTGACCCTGGACCGCTTCATGCTGACTGAAAGTGCAGGAAGCTCACATGGAAGAGTCTCACGATTGCGCCGGTGGCGACTACTGCGTGCAGCTGATTGACGAAGATGTCGACATGGACATGCACTCCTCAGGTCCATATCTGTGCCAAGAGTGCACAAACGCGATCAAGCGAGAAACCGTTTACTGCTCTCTGCGTTGCGCTGACAACAATTTTCAGAGCCACCGAGATGGCGTGCACGTCCCTGAACGGAAGCAGCGCGGCCTGAATCACAATAAAGACGAGGGCAGCCTCGCCTACGACCGACAGGACAGCCGTCGATATCACGCCAGAGACATCCGCGAACACATAAAACCGCTCGACGTCTTATTACACGACTTCCAGCAAAGAAATGCGATCGGGGTCGCTGAGAACGGCTATCACGAGTAGATGGATGTTTCTTAGACGGGGCCTGAGTACTATCTTGTCAAACGCAAGACACCCACTTACAATAAATACTCCTCAGTATATTCGCTCGTCAAAAGCGCTTTTCGCCTGGACCTAGCATGAATGAGCGGAGTAGTAATGTTGTTTCAGGTTTCAGCCGAATGTTCATCGTACTCTGCTGCTCGGACTTCATATTTTCTACCCGAGACTGTAGCCATCACCACCGCTGGTCGACCACCAGGGCCACCGCGCGTCTAACGTCGGTCTTCTCCCGAGGTCGAGCCTTAGTTTTGTTTATCGATCTATCCGCTCACGCAGTGAATTACGCAAACGATAGAACGATGTGCTCTAATCCGAGAAATTGGGATGGTTACCGAGCCAAATTTGTTCGCTATCCGTGGGTGACCCACGGTACACCTTGAGTCACTCATGAAGTCTAAATTGACTCGGTGATGGTACAGCCTTATACTGCCACGCTTTACCTGTACAATTATATATACCAACAAGACTTCTGCGCACAGAGCTGTGATGCAGAATGTTTGCAGCATGACTGTCCAACCTACGCCGTATGAGTCGATACTACCGCTATGTCGTTCTCGGATGACTCTACTCTCATCGATCCCCTAACACCAGCTGGCCGCTGTGATTCGATGCCTTCCAGTCCTATAGTCACAGATTGCATACAAAAGCGGCTCGATCAGGATGTTCGAGTCTCGGTGGCACTGCGTCGCAGGGTGTCAGGCATCTCGTCGATGTCCGTTGAGGAAGACGACGGCCGATACGCGCTTGTGAGTGAGCCGCTGCTGGCAAGAGACGAGGAATGGCTCGGCAACCGCCCATCGCGCGGCGAGCCCGCAAGTGAGCCTGACTGTGCTCGCTACCAGAGGCCGACACAGACTACGATGGAGGACAGCCGCGCGAGGTCAGGCACCGACATCATTAGCAACACAGTCATGCCGACTGTGATTTTCTTCTCGGCTGTTACTACCGGTGCTCAGCGGTCACCTTTGTCGGCAGCACCGCACTCGATTCATCACCACAAGAATTCCTATCATAGTCTGCCTCCATTCTCACCTGTGTCAATGAGCCTCCGCAACAGACTCGCTGATACAACAGGTGAAAGTCTACTCCTCACGCTGCCTTTCCTCAGCGTGCTCGTCGCTTCTGTGGTCGCGCTGGCATTTGCTGGCCGGACAAGCTTTTTGGTGTTGGGATTCTCGTAAGTTCTACACACCAGCCACGAACCCTGAGAAGTACCCGATCGTGGCTGACAACCCAGCAGCATAGTATCCGCTGTTGCCAGCATGATATCTTTGCATATCCTCTGCTCGGATTTGCTATTCCCCAAGACAGCCCCTCGCGAGACGCTGGGACCCCGGTCGGCCAATATCCTCGCCACGACGCTCTGCTTTCTGGGCTGCTGCTGTCTGGTCATTGGCATTGGCGGATGTAGTGGCTCGGGAGCCTGGCTGGGTGCTATCGAAGACGCGGCTGTGAGGGCGCTCGTGGCGGCGCTGATGATTGCGATGGGGCTGTTTGAGGTTGTCTCTTTGTGAGTTTGCCTGCTATTTCTGTTTCAAGCCTTCGTAATCATCGAAAGAGTCTGTGAGAGATCCAAGCGTCGGGAACTCGCTGTTACCGTGGAACGGCATTGGCTGACGTTGTGCTGCAGTAGTGTAATGGCGGCTTTCTTCCTTCCGAGGGTCGAAAATGCGTCGCAACGTAGTAGATGGATACGGGGAGGCCCAACACCACCAGCGTATAAGACGATAGGTGAACATGAGGTTGGCCTGTTCCGGTGAATGAGCAAGGAGGCACACAATTTGTACCGTGGCGCTTTGGCGTTGTGGGTGGGCAATTGGGCTCAACAGTATTTACAACTAAAGTCTTTGAAAGAGATATCCTATAGAAAATGTAGACAAGGGGCTCTTGTAATCTACAGGTGTGCTAGATGGCTCTCAATTTGATTTCCATTCCCGAAAGCTATGGTTCCTTGCGTATCCCGCTCGATTTCTTATGTGGGCGAACCGATATTTCTACTGAGCTTCGATTGGTCGAGTGCCCATGTACTCGATCTGATGTGGCTATATTTTCCAAGTCGAATTGAACGCTTCAACATGCTACTCAGCCCATGCTGACGCCCTCAAAATGTCAATAGTTCACTCCAAATTGCATGGTCAAGCAACGCTATAAATACAGTAAACAGATTGTGCTGGTAGCGGAAATGTTCGCAGGGCCACACTCTTTAATTTCAAGCTCATCTCTCGAGATATTATTGGGGTCCCGGGGAGACATAGAGATGGTTGTCGAATCTTGGTGTGTTCCAACTTGACCGACAGTAGCCCATACCCAATTCCAGCTGATAGTGTCACTTGAAAGTGATGCGTTTCAGACCAGTCTTTCCAACTCTCTACGCGTGCTCGATACCGAGCCTTGTGACGTATGTTCTCTCCAATACAATGCTGGGTGTATGCCAGTGGTCAATGCTCAAGCGTTCCTCATCCTACCTCAACCTTGGAGGCCATACCCAGATTTCCAGTCCCGGCACGCCTTGGGCATGGAACCGACATACGACCGCACATTCGCAGGGATTCAAGATGTGCAGTAAACATGCGTAAAGCCGGCAGAAACTCGTGTCCAATGCTGAAATCGTCTTCGATGCTGCCCAGTCTATCTACACACTCTCGGAAAATGCTTGCGCTCCACGCCTTCTTCCATTTCCACAGACAGAAACAATCATCTAGTAGCCATCCTTGCCCCACTTGTTGTACTTCTCGTGCAGCTCCTAGAAAGGGTGTTAGATATGCGACTTTAGCCAGCTAGCTTGGAGCTGTCTCCAGCCTCGATGGATCCTCCCTTCCTTCCGTTTTCATGAGTAATCGTACCTTTGGGAGGTTGACGTTGGGGACTACAACGGTGTTCACGGCGCTGGGTGCCTCCCTGGGCTCGGCGCTGGTGTCGCCGCCGGGGTAGTACGAGTACTTGCCCTCGCCGGAGCCGATCTCCCAGGGGTGGCCGGCGTGGGGCACCTTCTGCTCGGATGTCGAGGAGGTGGGTGTGCGTCCTATAGTAGTCTCGCTCAGCATATTGTCCTCTCTTCGTGGCCCGTGTTCGCCCAGCCTCGAGGGCGTCCGGAGCGTCGTCATTCCATCGTAGCATACCGAAGTAGAAACCAGCCCCGCCCAGAGCAGCAACCATGACGCCGCCGAGGATCTGTCCGCGCGCCATATGTCAGTCTCGTCCCATCCCTAGCAGGCGCGCATGCAATCTTGGAGTGGTCTGCGCACCATAAGCTCGGGGTTGCGCTTGGTCTCGGTCTTGAGGGCGTTCTCGCTGTGCTTGGGATCGGCCAGCCGGCGAGCGGTGGTGGTGAAAGCGCGGGTAACGATTCTGGATGCCATTATTGCGGTTGTGGTAAGGGTGATGTCGGCTCGTGGAGGGAAGGTTTGTCGACGTGGGTTGGTTCGTGGGTTCACTTGGTGTCAATGAACGTCGTCGAGCGCAGTTAGCACCCGAATTGTCTCATACGATTCGCGGTGGAGCCCCAAAGAATGACGAGCGCTTGATTGGATTGAGCTGCCATTGAATTGTCTCATACTCAGACTATGATGGTCGCGCAGTCTAAGTCGCCTGAGGTTGAGGTAGTGCTCACATAAGCGGCAGATGTCCGGCTGCTAGAGAATCGTTGCATATTCCGTACCAGGCTCGGCGCGCGCCGAGCGCGAATGATGTCGATTGGTATCGGAGTACAACCGCACCGGATTCCAAGGTCTTCGAAACACCAGTTTTGGTCATTGACTTTCGTCTCATGATACGTCTCATGTGTTTCGTTTCACACATCAGCCAAACACCAAACTGCCTATGAGGGCACTGGATCCCACGAAGCTCTAGAGATGAGTGGTGTCTTGCAGTGATCACTGCCATCAATGTGCACACGCGCGCTGCTATTCCTATCCTCATGGACTATCGTATTCGCAAGTGGGGGACGACGACACGGCGACCAACCAGCCAGCCTTGTTCAATCAACAGTAATCCAGTAATTCCCGGCAGGATCCATCCGCAATTCGACCCCCAACTTCCAACTTCTAGTTCAAGACGAAAGAGCGAACTCTCTTCAGCTGCTCGGACTTTTGGTTTTGACGCTTGTCTGTGCGACTGCGACGCCCTCTCCTTTTTCGCCGCCACTGCGACCACCACTCCAACCTCCGTCACTCTTTTGACTCCGCGCCTGGCGCCTCACACTCCTTTGGATCGATTCACTTCGCTTCCTCTTTTCTTCTTCGCCCATTCGAACTTGTACTAGTTCTAAAACCTCACCTTTCCTGCCAAATCTCCATTCCAATTTTCCAAGTCAGATCAGAACGAGTACGACGTCGCAATCTCCCGCCATCGTCGCCTGGGAAGAGCCCTGCAAAACCTGATTAACTAGCCAGCCAGATTCGTCGACGCCTCTCCAGGCTCTTCACTCGCGAGTTTGGTACACTATTGTGACCTTTAAATGAGCCTTTCACACTGCGACGGGACACAGGCCACGATTCTGCACGACATCGCCAACGCCTGCGAATAGGAGCGATTTCGCCGAGTCAAGACCCCGGGTCAGGCCTTGGACGGCCATTCACACGACCACGCAGCCATGGCATCCAGGGATGGCTCGCGAGCCAACACCCCAGCTGCCGGCGCCGATGTCGACGATGACACCTTTCCCCAGTACCCGCACACGAACGGACCGCCGAGCATCATATCATCGCGCATGACGGATATCGGGACAGAGGATGGGCGAGAGCGCGAGACGCAACGGGACAGTTTGGGCCCCTCGCAAGCCGGCACGACCAGATCTGCAATAGCGTCGCAAAGAGCACAGTGGCCGCAACCCACGCTGCTACGTCGGGGATTATCAGGGAAGAGGGCCAGTCTTGCCGGGAGCATTGGGGCAAACTCGACAAGCACGGGCCGGCCAGCAAGCGCAGCGAGTCGAAGCCATGTCCCGTCAGTCTCGTCCTCTGCCTTCTTTCGCCCGATGAGCTCTCAGAAGCTGCAGGCGCAACGAGGCGCAACGCGACCGTCGACCATGAGCCGCCATGTGGAGCTGGCCGACAATGGGGCCGAGGTTATCGGCGCCAACGTCATGCGCCATAGCATCACTTCCAGCACGCCATCGGGGAACGTGATCACGGATGAGCCTCCGCCTTCTCGTGGGACGCAGTTGTCCGGTCAGGAGACCTGTGATCGCCGCACATTTGATGAAAACGCGAGGGATAGTGTGACAGACAGCGTGCGACCGCTGCACAAAAAGCCTGCGCAAGACCAGAATAATCAGAACTTGTCGGTCAGAGTGGACCCGCCCTACGAGGAACGCTCAGGACAACCATCTCCCTTCACGCCAAATTCGATAAGGTCCAGCTTCATGCTCAGGACTAATGCCGGGTCACACGCGTCCAACCGCAATAGAGAAGGCGCCGAGAAACTTGGCTCCGTGGACTCGTCTCCGGAGTATCTAGGTGACAATCCTCACAATCGACCAGAAAAAGCGACCTCTCCGAAACCAATCAATAAAGTCGGGAAGAATTGGGAGTATTTCACAGGAAACACGGTCTTCTGTCTAGGTGGCAGATTTCAGAACACCAGGTCTCGGCCTGTTAATATCGCAACGGGGGCTTTTGTCATCATCCCCTGCATTCTATTTTTTGTTTTTTCCGCCAAAGACCTTTGGTACGACATTTCGCCAGCCGTGCCGATTATCTTCGCATACCTCACCTTCGTCTGCGTGTCTTCCTTCTTCCATGCATCGCTCACAGACCCTGGTGTAAGTCCTAGAGTCTAATCCCTAGCAATAGCAGCTGGACTGACTTGTCTAGATCCTGCCTCGAAACCTCCATCAAAACCCACCACCGGATATCGATGAAGACCCCCTGAGGCTCGCACCACCAAGCACCGACTGGACACTGATAAAATCAGCCGAGTCATCAACCGCCGCCATGGAGGTCCCCACCAAGTACTGCAAGACCTGCCAGATCTGGCGGCCCCCGCGCACGCACCACTGCCGCATGTGCGACAACTGCATCGAGACCGCGGACCACCACTGCGTCTGGCTCAACAACTGCGTCGGGCGGCGCAACTACCGCTACTTCTTCACCTTTGTCTCGTCCGCCACCCTCCTCGCGCTCTACCTCGTCGGCGCCTCCCTCGCCCAGATCCTCGTCTACATGCGGCGCGAGCGCGTCTCCTTTGCCCAGGCCATCAACCACGACGCAGTGCCCTTCGCCATGGTGCTCTACGGGTTCATCGGCTTCCTGTATCCGGCGGCGCTGATGGGCTACCACATGTTCCTGATGGCGCGCGGCGAGACGACGCGCGAGTTTCTGAATTCTCACAAATTCTTGAAGAAGGACCGCTTCCGTACATTTACCCAGGGTGCGTGGTACAAGAACTGGATGGTCGTGCTGTGCCGCCCGCGCCCGCCGACGTATTACCACTTCAAGAAGTCGTATAGTGTGGGCGATCAGCGACTTGCGACGATGAGGCTGAAGGAGAGGCAGAGGCGGGCGCGACAGGACCGCGGCGAGCAGGGCGTTGAGTTGCATGATATCCCTGCAAGGGGCTTCGAGGGTCCCGCGGCGTTGAGGAATGCATCGCAACAACAGCAGCAGCAGCAGCAGCAGCAGCAGCAGCAGCAGCAACAACAGCAATAACCGCCATGCTGGTCGACACCTAGCGACATCACACACTCTCGCTGGCTTTTCTCATTTTCGTGATGCGCCCGGGAGGAACCGGGCACTCCTAGCCCTCCCCGACGCGCACCCCACCATCACTCCTTACCATTTTTGTAATGCGGTTTATGGCCGCCTGATCTCTTATACCCCCTTCGGTCTCTTGCACCGATCTACTGCCTCACGGCTTGCTTCCTTGCCTCAATCATACAGCGTTTCGGTAGAGTTAGCTAAAGTTGCCAATGACAAATCAATGTTTAATGCTCCACATACACACACACACAAACTATTCGCAAGTCTGAAATCTTGTTACCAGTGATGTGATGCTTGTACACTTCGTGCTTGACACAAGACTAGTATGCTATGCGCGACTGCTCATGCGGCTCGGCAATGATAAGGCAAAAAATCAAGGGCCGAATATTCACGGACCGTTTTGCCCGTGACAGGTTCATAAGATGCCAGTTTCATAAGATGCCAGTAAGCGTCGTCAGATACCAGGAGGTAGACTCCAAGCCGGAAGATCTTCGGCCATGACACGCTGTCGATCCGAGCATGAGCAAGCGGCCACGCACACGCTGCATGCAGGAGAGACAGCTGATGGGCATCCTGGCATCCCAGATCTGAGGCTCTCACATGCAGGACCCAATCCCGCTGCTTGCTGCACCAGCAACACGTGTGTATGCAGGACACGTATCAGCCTGTTGAGTTTCCACCAGTGGGCTGCTGACCCTCTGGAACAATAACTTTTGGTACATTGGATGTGTGGCCGGGTTCGGTCTGGAGATTCGTTAACCCTGCTGAGATTCGTACCATGATAATATCGCGAGGATTCTGGAGGCACAAGTTGGTGCTCTCTTCACGACCACATCCATAGGATATCAATTTGCCCCCCCCCCTGGCTACGCAATGCACACACAAACGAACACGATCCAGTTCCCTCCCACAGCTCATCTCCGGTCCACAAGTACCGAAATACCTTGAAGCAAGCCACCTCGCTCACCAAGGTATCTGCCGGAGTACACCGCAGAGCTCGAATAGATGGGCACCAACCACTCTTCGCTCCCACTGCTATATGTGATGTTTGTAGACGTGTTGCCCACAGGCTTTGTAAGCTGGTGCTGCTCTCCCATCGTGTGTGTCCAGGCTGAGAGGATACCTCATACACTGGAAGAATTTCTGTCACTTGAGGATGTCCGTATTTTGTTTTCCGTGTAAGCAGATCGTCCCGCACGTCAATACTGCGATGCCGACCAACCCCTGGGCAGGTAGATCGAAGCGCTGGACCTCTCAGAGTGCTACACGGTCAAGTCCCTTCCCTCCTCAAAGAACCACAAAGTATTGCGATCACGTTAAACGCAGCCCAAGTTCATGAAGAAAGTATTCTCACCAGAATGTTCCTTTCCATGGGGGTATATTCCCAAAAGACTACTACCTCCAAGAAGCTTATCTCCCCATATTGTGTACACCAAACGTCATCCAACAATCACCCAGCTAACCCAACTTTCTCGTACGACTCGACAAAGTAAACGTGAGCCGACGGAACTCCAAATAGGTGAAAATATATACTGAGCCGCCCAAGCTCGCTTTTGCTTCCAGTTTGGCAATCATCCCTTTTCCTTATTACAGTCTGCCGTGGCATACACTCCTTTGATATCCAACCAAAACCGGAACATAACTCCCAAAAACGCCCTAAGCAAGATCATGTTAGATCTCCCAACCAACGATGTTAATACCCATACATCCCAGGTCCACCGGGAACCCACGCCGTGATATTCGGCGCACCAGCGCCATCGATATAGAACTGCAACTCGTTCTCGTAGCCATCGTTCCCTGGCATCGCCGCGCCCGTCGGGCCGTAGTAGCCGCCCTGTGTGCCAACGACGCTCGGATCGTATGGCTGGTCGCCGCCTGTGCCACCCATGCCTGCGGCGCCCTGGTGGGTGTCGAAGGCTTCCAGCAGAAGTCCGAGACCGTCGGTTGTTTGGCGGCCGCCGAGCTGTTGCTGGGGCATTGACGCCATGGCTTGGGCTTGCTGGGCTTGCACCTGCGTTTGCGATTGGTTGGAGAGGCGCATGTTGGGGTCCAGGTACATCATGGGCGTTGGTGCATTGGGGTTCTGCATGAGTTGTTGCTGGTGTTGTTGTTGTTGTTGTTGTTGTTGTTGTTGTTGTTGTTGGTTTGAGGACTCGCCGTTTCGTTGCTGTTGCTGCTGTTGCTGCTGCTGTTGCTGCTGCTGCTGCTGCTGCTGCTGCTGCTGCTGCTGCTGTTGCTGCTGCTGCTGCTGTTGCTGTTGCTGTTGCTGTTGCTGCTGCTGCTGCTGCTGTGCTTCGTCCAACTTGATGGCTTGCTTGCCTCCTTGACCATTTCTAGAGGAGTCCGGAGACGAGGGGATGACAGCTCGCAGGGCCTCAGGGACCGGATCACGCTGTATACCGATGTAAGGATCGTAGTAGATCGGCAGGTCAAAAGGAACTTGAGTACTTACGCCTTCCGCCATGCTTCCTTCGACCCCTGCGAGAACGCCCTTGTTATCGCGTGCGAACTTCTCCAGAATCTCGAGCCAGCGGCCAGCCAGTGGCCAGACCTGACCTGCTTCGGCCAGTATTTGCATGGCTCTTTGAAGCATCATGGGACCGTCTTGACGGAGCATCATGTCTGGACAGACTGTGATATGATAGTCAGCATTTGTAACATTCGAATTGCCGAGAGTGTACGTACTATCTGGATACTTGCAGAGATATGTGGCCATGTGACCACAACTGAAAACACAAAATAACTGCGGCCCGTTAGCCTTATATTATCGTATCGACGTAGATGGTGGTATTCACTTACAGCCATTTGCGCACCCATGGTGTCGTCGGGCGCCCTCTCCATGAACTGGGTCTCAATCTGCTCGTACAGAAGCTTGACGTTCTTAAACAGCTCTATCGACATATTGGACCAGAACGTCTGCATCCCGGGCTCGGCCTGATCCAGGTTGATCATCTCGATCAAGTATGCTTTGCGCAGCACCAAATTACAGAGTCGAGTCGAGTTGGTGATGCTCAGATAAGCCAGGTCCTGACTGGTAGCCTTGTAGCCCTTCATGAGAACCGGACTCCACATGTGCTCGTGAGGCAGATTCGTCTCCCAGTCGTGCAGCTTCTCTGCTAGTTCGTGGTACTCGCTCGTATCTTCCCAAGGCCGCGAGCTTCGATCGTACTTGACGGCCCTGCGAGAAACGCGACCCCAGAAGTAGTGCGTTTGCACCAGTGTCGCGAACAAGGAGCGTCTCGGGTCGGAGACCAGAGCCGGATTGTTAATTGCAGGAGGGGTATCCTCCAGTGCTGCCCGAGACATTGGCTCTTTGCCCATTGCGAAATCATCTTCGCTGCAGGGCAGGAGAGCTGTGATGTCGCCCGCAGCAAGGGAAATGGGCGACTCGGGCCCGGAGTGTAGGTTGTCCTGGCTGTGCAACATCCACAATGTGCGGCGCGCAGACTCCGAGGCAATGGTCTGCTCCCTGGTGGCGTTGGGCACCCTGTACGTTTCCTCTCTATGCAATCGCATCAGGGCGGCTAATCGCATGGCGATGCCCATGTTGAGGTAGCTCTTGTTCTGGTCTCTGCTGCCTTGCTGTGCTATACTGAGCAGGTAGAATGCTTGACATCTTTCCAGACTTGGCTCCTCGTATAGTTCGCCCAGGGCCACCGTAGATGCTCTTTCCATGAAGGTCTCGGCAGCTTTCATGCCACCTCCGTACTGCTCGACGAGGACAGGCGTGAAGCGGGAGGATATGCTGAGTATACCGAGCAGGAGAAAGACGCTTATCCTCCGGTGGTCGGTGCTCAACTGGTCGATGAAGCTTTGCTTAGGGATGAAGCCAAGCTGGAAGTACTGGCGGGTGAATCGGTTGACGGCTTCGATAATATCGGGGAGAGGAGGAAGATAGTCCCATTGATCGACGCCCTTGACGTTCTTGGGCAGGACGGGACTTGGTAGGACGGGGGCGTCGAGGATGTCTCTTCGTAATTTGGCGGCATCTCGCTTTTGGTCTTTGTCGGCCCGCATGCGAGGGTGACGGTATTCGCGGTCATTATCGGGGTGTCCGCGGACGGGAAAGATGCTGAAGAAGGTCAGGCGTAGGCAGTAGCGAAGGGAAGGGTTGATGTCACATACCAGGCCTCTGCAGGTATGCCAGCTTGTTCGCATGCTTGACATGGTGGTCTGGCCTTGTCATGTACACATTTGCTCCGCATGCGACGGCATCTAAATCGGACGACGATCAGCGGGGGCCGCAAACCTTGACTGGTGATGGGCGGTCACGGCTTGGTGGCGAGTTGGAGGGAAGTCAGCACGGTTCAACATACCGACGGCATGCTATGGGGCTGCGTCGTTTGATGACGGTGCCGGGCGGTGGAGGAGGTGAGGCGGAGGAACCAGCAGTAGAGAGAGGGATCTGGACGCCAGGCAGTGGTTGGACGGGATTGAAGGAGGAAGCAGACGGCGGGCCTTGGATCTGATTGTGGAACTGTTGCTGGTTTTGATCCAGGTCCATGGCTCCAGCTTCCCAAGACGGCGGCGCGAGTAGTGGTGATGGGGGGGCCTATTCGCGTCTTGTCTCTGGAAAAGTTGTCGGCAGGCAGGAGCTTGGTCGATGCCGTTGGCAAAACCGGCGGCGGGAGCGGGTGATAGTGGGTCGGTTCTGCAAGTCGAGAAGGCGATCAGCGTCTGCCAGTGTGCCTTGTTTGGTTTGCCAAGGTGGCGGGTCTGGACCGTTGAGGACCTTGAGGACTCTTTGGACAGACACTCGGATTGGGAGTGTGCTGTGCGGTGCTGTGCGGTGCAATCTGGCAATGCAGTGTTTGTGATGGCGGGCAAACTGTTCGTGTCTCACAGACTTTGACTTTGTTTCGGTGACGTCTGGTTGACGGGCGAGTAACAGCAGTTCTGGGTTGGTGCAAGAGGGTGGCAGAGGGTGGTAGTGGGCGACGTTACTGTCGTCAAGTCATGGCTTGGCTCTTTCACGCTGCCACTTCCACGCCCACGCCAACGCCCACGCGGACGCCGATGCCTATCGCCCACACTGATACACTGATGCGCAGGATCAAATTAAACCTCGACCAACGGCAGCATCCGTAGACTACTAGTTAGTGAAGCCGCCACTATTGGAGTGTATCATCGCCTCTTTATAGCTCGACTTGGCTTCGGACTTCGCCAGTACTGTACTGTCGGCCCGCCTGTCCAGGTGAGAGGCTCACTTTAGGCTTTGTGTGTTTTTGGAATTGTGGCGTTTAGCATGGGCAAGGCTTCTACTCTGCAACTCACCTCGGTTCTCTGGTAGGTAGCACTCAACAATGTCCGAAGCAAACCAGACACAGATTTGAGCATCATACAGCGCTGTGGATTAGTCACCTCTGTGTTACTGTAATCCCCTAGGATAAATCATCGTCAAAACAATGGCATGAACGGTTGCCCTCAACTCAATACACCTACAAATGTCCGGTTTCCCAATCGGGCCTGCTACTCCGTCACTCCTTCCCACCACAGAATACCAAACTCGACTGGGCAGTCGCGTCCAGCGATCACTAGCACAGCTTGACGATCTCACAGTGGGTGGGTGTAGACAACGGGGTGTACTTTGGGGTGTTGACCCCAGCAAACTCAAACTCAAAGCCACCCCACAAAGTCCCGGCTGGCATTCTCGACCTCGCTGCCTGCCACTCACGACCAAACGCTCCACCCGTTCACCACTCCATGCTCGATAAATATGGCACCCTCGCCGCGTGTGGTAGCAAGAGGCTGCTCTCTCCCGTTCTTCTAAGGTTCTGTTTAGACCGATTTGCATTCTTCAGTGTGTTTCTAACTTGGTGCACGTTGCCTGACAAGCCTGACTCCAGAAGGGTGGGCCATTTCTCACATTTGCATTGCAACTGTCTTGCACCTCCACCACCGGACTGCGGACTGCGAGGACGCCGAAGAGGCCCGACTATTGTGTATGTCAGATCCTCGACTAGCCGCCTACACAGGCCACAATACCGAGTACACCTATCACCTTATCGAGCTCGGAGGTTATAGTCCGCGACACGCTTCCTGTCTCCTCCATGTCAACGCCGCTACCTCTGCGGCACCGGCCCGGGAAGGGAAACACGTCCCTCAGACATGGGAATCCGAGCATGCCAGGCATGAGAGCACCTACTATGGTACTACTTATCATCAATGCGCGACACTTGGTAGGCCACTGCGAGCTTGGGCCAGTGGAGAGGAGACGAGAGGAGCTGGGAAGTGGCCTACACCAACACACCACCTCCTCCTCCACTCGACTCGTACCCTTTCGGCTCAAACTCAGTTCGATCCGGGCCCTTTCGTCCTGGCGAATGCCGCTACTGTCATCACATCTGATGAGACTGCAGTCATCAATCCCCTTGGCGTCACAACACCCTCCATCAGTGCACCGTCTACTATTGTAGTAGTTTGCCAATGCACTCAACTCGTACCACGACATCACTCTCTAGCCCGCCTCGCATTCAACCCGGCGCCTACGGCATCTTTAGAGAGGACATGACTCTCAATCAAACATCTCTTTTTCTGTGCGCTACAAGATCCCCACTAATATCCTTCTCAGGTACACGAGTACGTTTCCGCACAACCGCCCAAGCCGCTCAATCCGCTGCACAGGGAAGACGTGGATAAAATTAGGTCGCATTTTCCGCATCTTACCCAGTCATGTCAGCGTGAGAGGCCGGGCGCGAAAAGAGTTCAGCATTCGAAACAGGGCTGCACCTCATCCAAGCTTTTGACAAGGCGCTAGAAGGAATCCATAACCTTCTCCCGAGTCGATCTTGTTCGATGCGACATCCACTCTCGATGGGTCATCGTTGGGCCAGCACATCATTGCGCCCACTCTGACCACATATCCAACCTGGATTGGCTGCCCGAGCAGCACCACGCACATCAGCGAACCACCTAGCGGTCGGTCATCCTTGGAACAATCCCACCCTGCTACAATGCCATGTCGCTTCGAACTCAATGAGGGTACATTCTATGGAACGTTCAGGGAATCCAAAGGAGGATTTGCAACACGGCGCTGCGCGGGTTTCCGGAATCAGAAGTCTGTTCGGAAATCTGCTGGCACGTCTGGATGGCTTGCCTCCCTTCCCGCAGGCGAGCCATCGCATAGTGGAAATTGCAGATTGCCGTCGGCGCGATCGCCCTTCTCTCCGCTCCCTTGGGTTTGCCTGTCGAGGGAGAGGAGCACGGTGTGGACCACCTGCCGGTACTTTCAGCCAAAGAGCGGACGTTCGCACCTCCTACCCACTAAAAGGTTTCGGTCTGGCATGCTGGCACGAGGTACTTGTCTACGTCCAACGAGCGTTGGCCTAAGGATAACCCGATAGCTGACCGCCGCACAATGTTTTCTTTTTTCCTGGTCACGGGCCCCTCTCGGAAACGTACGCAACTCGTGGTTTCATGGTCAGCATCAGGCTGTCGAGGCGAGCATCCATAGGCTTCGCGCCGTCGCACGCTGCCGAGAGATTTCACAAAACGTCGAGGGGTTCCCGGATCCGCTTATGAGCTGTCAAGTTGTACTCACGCCTCTCACGCTGCATGGACGAGGTCACTCGGTCACTCGGTCTTGACGGCCCGCGAGTAAGGTCACGATCAACGAGTCTTGCTGACATGAATCAGTATTGAGATATCATAGAACTATTTTCGGGCGGGTTGGAAATTCCATATTTTACTCACTGAATTGGCCTCTCCTCCGACTTCTGTTCTACTTCGTCTCCCCATATCGCGCGAAGTGGAAAATGTTGCTACAAGCGGGTGTGACTTGCGACCTCAAGGTCGCCTCGGCGCTTGTCCTCTTCATTTCACTTGCGTGGCTCTGCTATACTACTTTTTCTCCCAAACGGTCGCCCTATCCACTTCCTCCCGGCCCACCTGGAAAGTTCCTGGTCGGCAACCTTGGCCACCTCAGTGACCACCCGGAGCAGGACTACATACGATGGGGCAAGGAATACAGTAAGTGACCCACAAAGAAACAGAAATAGCTTCAATATATCAGAACACACAACTGAGACCTGCTCCGTCAGACTCCGATGTGATCCACGTCAATGTACTCGGCCAGCACATGATATGCCTCAACTCCGCCAAGGCATGCACCGAACTCCTCGACCGGCGGGGGTCCAACTCCTGTGACCGGCCGCGCTTCACCCTCTTCGAAGTGTACGTGATGCCTACCACACAGAATACAGACAAGGGCAACAACCCACTGACAATCCCCCACAGCATGGGCTGGGGCCACACCCTAACCTTCCTTCGCTGGGGCGCCCGCTTCAAGCTCCACCGCCGCCTCTTCCAACAAACCTTCTCCCCCACGGCCCTCAAAGCCTTTCGCCCCTTGCAAACCTTCGAAGCCCGCCGTGCTGTCCACAACCTCCTCGCCACGCCCACCACCTGGGCCGACACGACCCTCCTCCTCACCACCTCCGTCATCTTCCGCATCGCCTACGGCCAGCCCGTCCACTCGCCCGAGTCCCCCTACACCGCCATGTCGCGCGCCGCCAACGCCGCCACCACCAACGGCGGCATTGCCGGCGCGTCCCTCGTCGACGCTCTCCCGATCGCGCGCCACCTCCTCCCCTCGCGCCTCTCGCCCGCGCTCAAGCACGCGCGCGACTCCCGCGCCACTATCGCCACCATCCACGAAGTTCCCTGGCGTGCCACCGAGCGCGACATCGAGGCCGGCACCGCCGCGCCGAGCTTCATGAAGACGCATTTCGACCGCTGGCAAGCGAACGCGCGCGCTGGGGTGCAGCAAGAGGCCACGCTGGCGGACCTGAAGGGCGCGACGGCGGCAGTATTTATCGCTGGCGGCAATAGCACGTGGGGCACGGTGCTGGCCGCGATGTTGTTCCTGACCAAGTACCCAGAAGTGCAGCGTCGCGTGCGCGCGGAGCTGGACGAGGTTGTTGGGTCGGGCAGGTTGCCGGGATTTGAGGATCGCAAGCGGTTGGTGTATCTGGAGGCATTGCTGTACGAGACGATGCGCGCGCTGCCGCTGAACCCGCTAGTTATCCCGCATCGCACGCTAAGAGACGATGTGTATGAGGGCATGTTCATCCCCGCGGGGACGGTCGTCTTTGCGAATGCCAAGGCGATGTGTAGTGACCCGGGCACGTATCGGGATCCGGAGGTGTTTGAGCCGGACAGGTATCTGGGCGAGAGGGGCGAGCCAGTGCCAGTGGGGAACTTCGGCTTTGGCCGGCGAAAGTGTCCCGGGAATCACCTGGCGCTGGCGACGGTGTTTGTGTTTGTGGCGACTCTTTGTAGTGTGTTTGAGTTGGAGAGGGTTGTTGATGAGCACGGGCGGGTGGTGGACGTTGAGGCTGCCTTGACGGTTGGGCTTGGAGGGTGAGTTTTCTTCTCGTTCTTTCTGTCGTCCCCATTCTTTCTTCCTCTTATTTGTGTTGCCGACCGTGGTTGAAGTTTCCTGTGGATATAATACTGACGTTCTGATTATAGACACCCTGCGCCGTTTCAGTGCCAGCTGAAGGTGCGGTCGCCGGAGAGGGCGGCGTTGCTACGTAAGGACACGAGCAAGGACGAGGAGTAGAAGGTGCATGCATACATGATGGGTTGGTTCACATGACTGGATGATTGATGATCTTTGCATAGACATATACACAGCGGCTTAGATATAGATGGACGGCTGGCTTTGGATACCAGTGCAACAAGGCGTTAGATGGCGTTTGCTTAGAGGGAATGTTTATGATCTTGGACTTTGTCTCTAACGAAAGTCCGATGTGATGACTTACGGCACTACACTGTGATCACCGTTCGCTATCTTGCTGTCATCGAACTATCTTCCGTCTTCCCTATGAAAGAAGTAGTGGTCTCCACTCCAACCGCCTCCGTTCCTGAGATCATGGCTTATGTTCACGAGCCTCTGTGGACGGTATGGGGACTTTTCCGAATGTACATTCCGCGCAAGAAGACTCGTCCGACATTCTTCACAAGGCTGACCAAGTCCTTTCGAGCAGAGTCTCAACTTTTGAGTGCAATGCCATTATACGGACAAAGCAATGCAATGTCTAACAAAACAGATCTGTACCTCCCGCCAGCATCCGATGTATGAGCCTCCGATCCCCAGCCTTTTCCTCCTCACCCTTCGCCTCCGTCAAACGCCAATAATAATGCAAGGAACACGACTTGTCGCAGCGCCACAGCAATTGAGGCCATTGCGCGGTAATCTGGGTTTAATATCTGACGATGTCACTGTCTGGTGAACTCAGCCCGCTGCTAGAACTGGAGGGCTCTTGTGAGTTGCTAGACGGCGTTTGTGACATCTTCCGCGCGGCAGCGACGGCGAACCACTCCGCCTGGATGCGCAATAGCTCGTTCTGGTGGTGCCATGCGGCGGCGACAGCGGTGGCGAACTTCGCCGCCTTGTTACGCTCCCGCTCCGCGAGGTGGTTCGCGTCGATGTGCTCGAGCTCCTTCTAGGTGTGCCGTGCGGCGGCGGCGGCGAACTGCTCGGCTTGGATACGCTCCAGCTCCTCCATAGACAGACCGCTCTGGTCGAACTTGTTCAGCTTCTTCTCACGGCCCTGCAGAGGAATTCATTAGTCTTGTGTTTGAGCAAAAAGCAACGCTATCATGACATGCTGGAAAGGCAGGCAAAACGTTACCTTCTGCTGCTCCTTATGCTCGCTAGCGGCCTCCATGACGGCAGCGACGTAGTCCGAGAAGCCGAGCTGCTCCAGGGCTTTGGTGATGTGGTCGCACGCGATGGTCTTCTTGGCTTCTTTCTCTGAGATCTCGTTGGCCTCTGACGAGACGAGCGTGATGAACTCGACGCAGCACTCGATGAGCAGGTCGCGGGCTTCTTTGGAGAAGGCGACGCCGTTGGCGGGTGGGAGGATTTCCGTCACGATCTTTTGGACCGTTGCTGAGAGGGTATTAGTATTTGTGTGTACGTTCGGATGTCAGAATGGGAGCTGGAGGGGCACTGGGTAGAGGGTCATCAGAGATGCTGTTCCACGCAGAGCCTGTGTGGTCTCTGCTGGGGTAGGCAAGCTTTCTGTGCCACAGCCAGGGCTCATGACATATTCTTGCCCTCTTCCACATTTGATCATCACAGGCAGACGAGTACTCACCCTTTGGTAAAGACAAGTCGTCATTGGCTGGTGACATTGTTAGCACAAGTCCATAAACAAGGAGTAGGTATTGGAGAGGAATGCGCACAAGCAGAAGGCATTTTGGATGACAAGAGTTGGAGTGTGGTGATTGATCGAGAGCTTGAAACTGAATGTTTTTGCGGGTTGGAAGTTGATTGAACTTTCAACCAAGTAGTGTGCATGCTCCAGCCCAGCAGTGCCTAGGTAGCCATGCCACCTTCCTAGTTGTTATGTGACCCTTGAGTGTCCCGAGTCCTACTGGCTTCACCTGAACCAGCCCTGGTGATGGACCGCAACCCCAAAAATGCTCTCAATATCCCGAACATCACCATTATCCAAACAAGTGCCATTCTTATCAAACACACTTAGACTCACCTCCAAATTCATGATCAGACATGGTGAAAAGAGGCGCGTAGGAGTGTAGTTGCAATCCTGGCGCACACGGGTCTTGGTGTTTTGATGGACTCGGCTGCAAAGACAGTAGGGCAGGACAGGACAGAAACAATGGGTTGGAAAGATATTGAGGGAATCAAACAATATGAAGGCCCCTCATTGCATAATTCTGTCTTTCAAAAACTGGTCATTGTAACGAAGAAGAACCCAGTATGCGCCGAGTTCTGTGGTAGAGACCAGCGGGAGCAACCCAAGGCTGCATGAGCGAGCCCCTAGCAGCCCTTAAGTATTCAATCGCGGTGTTTTCGCCCAAGTGAAAGAAGGAACGGTCAGCTTAGATAAGCCAGCATGAGGCGCAAAGGTCGGGTCCCTGTCCCTGCTGGTCGCTAGTCACCGTCTAGCCGTTCCTGGCTTGGCCCGCAGAATTAATTCTGCCCGCTGCATGAAAACCACGAGCTTTTTTGCTTTCAAGGATTTCCTTTCGTCTGTTTTATTCCCTCGTCAGACCTCCCACCACTTCTGCGCAAAGCTTTGTGGCTGCGAGCATGGCTTGCTTCAACATCATGACTTCTCTTGAAAGGCATTGATTGTGGATGCACAACGTCGCGCGACTTTGCCATTGTCGCTGAGATTGAAAAGGTTCGTGTTCTTCCTACGTCTTCGCACTCCTCCAACTCTACATGATGATTCTTTGTCGCCCCAGTCTTACTTAACCATGGTGATTGACCTCAGTCTTTCCAAACGGACGTTTCTGATTTAATTCACATCTCTGTTACTTGCCATTGTAATTTTCGAGGGTGCGCTTGCTAACATTGAGATCAACCACAGGTTTGTCACACACCTTCCCCCCCCCCCGGGACTTCTCAACACCCAACCACCGCCTATGAAGAGAAAATAGTCAATTTTGACCCTCCTTCTTTAGAGGAGAGGGAATGAGCCCATTTATGTTTTAATTACAGAGGCAATAACAATCAAGAGAAGAAGAAAAGAAAAGAGAAAAGGAGCAAGCTGACTTTTAATGACTTTTAAAGACTCTTGCAGCGGTGGAAGAGAAAGTGGCGGCCGCTGGCCTCACCACCATGCTCATGCATGCGGTCATTCAAGGTTTGTGCCACCCCTCCTATTGCTATGCCTGAGCCTATGATTATCAAAAATATTCTATGCTAAATCCGAATCACTCCTGTGGACTACCTTTTATTCATCTTTCGTATGACCGGCTTCATTTTGAACATATCTGTGTACAGCATCAAGCTAGAACCATATGCTAACAAGAACAACAGTGAACTTTCCCCCTCAGTCCTCCCTGTACGCCGCCAGCTCAGGGCCGTTCCATCTGCTTCGTGTCAGCATGATGTGATCGGGTGGATGGAATAGAATACTCACGGTAGGACCTTGCCGCTGAGATCGGGAGTAGCATCCAGCACTAGCTTCGCGAAGACGTTGCCGGGCCCCTTTGGCGGGTTGAGCTTCCCCTGCTCATGCACAGACACAAAGTCCGCGTGGACCGCAGCGTCCATGTGCCCCTTGCCCTGCTCGCGCAACTTCGTCTGCATGTCGGTGTCCGTCCTCCCAGGGTTGCCCGAGATCGTGACAATGTCCTTCTCCTCGACCGCCAGGTGCTGAGTGAGCGAATGCAAGGCCGCCTTGGAGGAGCCGTATGGGCCCCATGCTGCGTAGCCGTGGAAGGCGGCTCCCGAGGACACCAGGACAATGCGACCCTTGGTCTTGCGCAGATGAGGGATTGCAGCTTGGACCTGATGCTCTTCTCAGCCGGGATTTTCACGAACAGCCATCATCACCACCTGCGACTTACTAAAGCCAAGGGGCTGAAGAAGTTGATGTCGTACAGCCTCTTCCACTCATCCACCGTAGAGTCTGCAACGCGCTTAAGCGGGTCCAACGCGGCGTGGTTGACGATCAGCCCGTCAAGCTTGCCGCCGAATTTCACAGCAAGTTCTGTGACCTTCGTAGCATTCTACCATAGAAACATCAATGCCAATTCTTGATCTCAAATGAAAAATTTCCAGTGTCCTCACCTCGAAGTCCGTCAAGTCGGCAGCCAAGTACTCGACCTGCTCCGGGTACTGCTTCTTCAGCACCTCCAGGTCACTCTGCGTGCGGGCTACCAGCACCACTTTGTGCGATTTCTGGAGCAGGTACTTTGAGATCGCCAGACCGATGCCCTTGCCGGCGCCGGTGACGATGATGGTTTTCGAAGTCATTTTCCTTTGGTTCTGACGAGCGCTGCAAAGTGTGAAGTACTGAAGTCATTGATGATGTTGAGACTGCGCAGAGTTTTTGATGCTCGGCGGGGCGTGTTTGATCGGCTTACATAACGTGATAAGACGTCACTCCGTCTATGAAGGAGAACATTGGGGTCTTGGAAGAAACTGGGTGCGTTGCAGGCCATTTCTTTCGCATCGAAGTTTCGACAGCCATGCCTCGGCGTGCTGAAAACCAAAATTCCCACTTAATGGCTCATGGCGAAAATGCATCGCACTGAGCAGCTGCTGAGTACTGGCACCTACCGAGCCTCGCACCTGGAGACGAGCGTCCTCGTACAGAAGACTGTCTAAATCATTTGCAAATAACCCAAGATTCTGATGTATTTTCTGGTTTCTAAGTTGCCAGCATACTCGTGCCCATCTTCTGTTTCGAGCGAGGTAAATCTGCAGGCTCCTCTACGTACCCTTCGAGCGCTTGCACTCGAGCGCTTGCATACGAGCGAGCGAGAGCATGGCGGGCTTAAATGAGACTCGCAGCGTCAGCTTGAAGGCTCTACCGAGAACTCCGAGAGCGGTGGCGGAAGAGCTGGTCACTCTTCAAGTGAGGTAGGCTTCGCGTACGGCTGGAAGATGTCCTCTCGTCCCTCGCGCACATTTGACCGAGTGAGGCTTCCTGGCCTATGCCGCCGCCGGAACATGAAAGATTATTGCTTGCAACGATCTACAACCGCGGGCAGCCAGTGCTGGACCGAGGCATCCTAGGGTTGCTTGCATGTCTCGTACCAGAGCAATGCGAGATCTTGGCTTTTGACATCTGCCAACTCTCATCAGCCATGGGTATAATGACGAAGATTGTGCCTGGGCTGCACTACCACAAACGCGCGTGAGTCCTCATACGCTATGGACAAAGCAGTCAAGCTGCATTTCGCTCTAATCCTGGCCAGTCAGTGCTGTTCATAGCCTCTGATCTTCAAGTAATCCTGAGACATCGTATGGCAGCCCAGACTGCCAGACCACGGACCCAACAGTATCCTACGGCTTCCGGGGTTACTTGCTGCCTCTGCAAATCCTCGAGCCACATTCCTGCCAGCGCAGCCTCATCATAACCCTCCCATTCGAGCACCCAACTTCTCAGCTCCAGGACGAAGCCCGTCTTGCCAACATTCCACAAGCGCATCGTTAATCATCCTCCTCCAGTGCTTTCCTTGACGCTGTATGAGGAAGCGCGTCCACTGCTCCCACCGCGCCTCCTCCTTCTTTCACAGAGCGCCGTAAACCGAGGAATTCATTTCCCTGGAGCGCGCGCTGGCTCATTGTCCCCAAACGCAGCGGCCGCGCGCTCGTTCCGGAATGATGCGTATGTGTGCGCGGAGCTCAGCAGCGACTCTACCACGTGCAGACACTCAGAGGCTCTCACTGCGATCGGCCGATTTGCTTTCCCTGGCTTTACGGCGAACGGCGCGGGTGTGCTGCGAGTTTGGCGCGGCTAAGCACGCGGCCACCTACCAGTCGCACATTGGGCTTGTTGATGCTGCCGTAAAGAAAGTGATCTTCGTTGCCGAGTCTGCCGGCTGTCCTGGGATTCTGAATGCACTCCCTCCCCCCCCTTTTTTTTTCCGGAGCTGGGTTTTGTGCATCTTTGTACTTGACTTGAAGATGTGTTGGTACGGGGCAGACGGCGAGTGACTTCTAATTGAGTTTGCGGTACGAAATCTGGAGACGACCGTGTTGTCCTTCAGAATGTCTCTCATTTCTCTGGGAATGAGACCTTCATCTAGGTACGTGGTGGGCGCCCTGGTTTTTGGACCCGTCGATCGCATGAGGACTTTCCAGGTTCGAAGACATGCTCCAGTTCTAATGCGTAGCAGGCGACACTGCTTGCAGTGGGTAGGGGTTGACCATATTTGTGGCATGTATACCGGAGGTAATTATGCAGCCTTGTACCTGGGATGACTTGGTTGGGGGAGGGAGGCTCATCAGGAGGGGTCCCGTGAAACAGAAATGGAATATACAGAACTAAATAGCAAGTATGGGCAACGCGAAAACTGGACGTATCGTGATAGCATCCTTGTCTCATATGCCGTGAAAAGCTACATCATCCTATTCTTCTTGTTAGCTTTGGAACGCATAAATGAGGTTGTGTGGAAGGTTGATGAGGCTGTGACGGATGGAGCAGCTATGGGAGCCGAAGCGAACAATCGCCACGCCTCGTCCCTTGTATCGACCCGTATCTGCTTATGCCTGTAGCTGTGGGCAATAGTTCTACATTATATGCGCCACGAGAGGAGTTTTATTGGAAAATATCACCAACTCAGGCGTTGCAGATGCCCACTCAGATATCCAAAGGGCGGCTGAGCACTGAGATAGATGGATGGTTAGTGCTCTTTGAGTGTGGACCCCTGCATGACTTACCCCAGAATTTGCAAGGAAGATATCATGTCCGATCGGAGATCTTTTTAGAATTTCACCTTGTGTAAAGTTGACGACCGACAAATCCGGATCCACCAAATTCAAGGCTCGTGCGCGAATGAGTGCCGCGCCTGGCCGAACCGTGACTCAATTCTTTGCCAGAGAAGGACTCGGAATTCAACTTATTATTTCCCTCGCTGTGAAGGTTTTCTCTTGTGGTTATCAATTGCTTGGAAACTTGACTGTTTCTTGCAAAAGACTACCTTCTACCAATTCGCGCCCAATACTACTCAACAGTCCTTCAGCCTTTGCTTGCCTCCCCCTCTACGGCATCATTAGTGCCCCTCACCAAAATACCCGAGCGCAAAGCGCAAGAAACATTTCACCAAAGCTCCTGCCTTACTCGGCAACCTATACTCAATTTCACAATGCCCATGTAAGTTCAGGCACAAATTCAATGTCTCTAGCACAATTGAAACACCACGCACGTTTGCTAATTATAAGCATTCTTCGCTCTCCCACAGGCTCAAGGACCCCTCCAAAAAGTACAAGGCTTTCCCGCCTGTACACCTACCCGACCGTCAATGGCCCTCCAAAACCCTGACCAAGGCCCCACGATGGCTGGCAACAGACCTGCGCGACGGCAACCAGAGTCTGGTTGATCCTATGGTGTGTGATCGATCCAGACATTTCCTTCAAGCGTTTGTAGCTGCAAGCTAACTCTCTCGGCGGCTTCCAGAATGGCGATGAGAAGTGGACCTACTTCAAGATGCTGTGCGATCTCGGCTACAAGGAAATCGAAGTCTCCTTCCCGTCTGCCTCCCAAACCGACTTCGACTTCACCCGCCGTCTGATCGAGACTCCCGGCGCCGTCCCCGACGATGTCTACCTCCAAGTTCTTTCCCCCTGCCGAGAGGACCTCATCCGCCGCACAGTCGAGTCTCTGAAGGGCGCCAAAAAGGCCATCGTACACATCTACCTCGCCACGAGCGAATGCTTCCGGCGCATCATCTTCGGTTTCACCCAGGAGGAGAGTATCGAGCTGGCACGCAAGTGCACGCGCCTGGTTCGCTCGCTGACCAAGGACGACCCGTCACAGGCTGGCACCGACTGGGCCTTCGAGTTCAGCCCCGAGACCTTCTCCGACACTGGTCTGGATTTCGCGCTGGAGATATGCGAGGCTGTTAAGGCTGAGTGGGGGCCGACCGAGCAGACCCCAATCATCTTCAACCTGCCTGCGACTGTCGAGATGGCCACGCCCAACGTCTACGCCGACCAGATCGAGTACTTTTGCCGCAACATCACCGAGCGCGAGAAGGTTTGCGTGTCTCTGCACCCGCACAACGACCGTGGTTGCGCTGTGGCTGCCGCCGAACTGGCACAGATGGCTGGTGCGGATCGTGTCGAGGGTTGTCTGTTTGGAAACGGCGAGCGCACCGGGAATGTTGACCTGGTCACTCTGGCGCTGAACCTCTACACTCAGGGCGTCCACCCGACCGTCGACTTTTCCAACCTGCAAGGCGTAATCAAGACTGTCGAGGTATGCAACAAGATTCCCATCCACCCGCGTGCCCCGTACGGCGGTTCCCTGGTCGTTTGCGCCTTCAGTGGCTCCCACCAAGACGCCATCAAGAAGGGCTTCCAGGCGCGCGAGGAGGCCCGCGCCGGGTACGACGACTACTGGCAGGTGCCCTACCTGCCTCTCGACCCCAAGGACATCGGCCGTGACTACGAGGCCGTCATCCGCGTTAACTCGCAGAGCGGCAAGGGTGGTGCGGCCTGGATCATCCAGCAGCAGCTGCGCCTGGACCTGCCCCGCGGCCTGCAAGTCGACTTCAGCCGAGTCGTGCAAAAGGTCGCCGACGAGCGCAGCCGCGAGCTCCTGCCCGTCGAGATCACAGAGCTGTTCCAGAAGACGTACTTCCTGCACGAGAACCCGCGCTTCACCATTGTCGACTACTCGATCGCGCCCGACCGCTCGCGCAGCCCCGCGCCGCCCGAGCCTGGCAAGACGGTCGACACCAAGAACCTGCAGCGAGTGTTCGAGGGCGTCATCAGCGTGGACGGCGCCGAGTACAAGCTGCGCGGCCGCGGAAACGGCCCGCTGTCCAGTCTGAGCGATGCCCTGCGCCAGATCGGCGTGGACATTGACGTTAATGACTACAAGGAGCACGCCGTTGGCAAGGGTCGGGATGTCAAGGCTGCTACGTATATCGAGTGTACAGCTGCAGGCTCGAACCAGAAGGTCTGGGGTGTGGGCATCCACGAGGATGTGGTTCAGAGTTCGCTGGTGGCTCTGCTGAGTGCTGCGAGCAACGTGAGTCTTATTCTTTGGTATTGTCGTTCTTTCTCGCCGGCCTTTCTTGCTAATTATCCAATGTCTACAGTTTGTTCAGTCCCGCCCTGGCAGCCCCCTCCTGGGTAGGCTCAAGTCCAAGAAGCTCAACGGCAGCGACGACTCCAATGGAAAGCCTGATCTGATCAATCGTCTGGAGGCTGCGGCGGACGAGATGTAAATGGTTGCGGATAATCTGCTGCATTTCATGGGTTGTTCTCTCACAATACTCCAAAAGCGTCAAACATTGGTTTAGTCTGCATTTCATAATTCGGTCCGGGGTAAGTATTTGATGGTGTCGTGTGGAATGCGCATCTTGGGCACTATCAAAACTCAGGATTCAGCGGAAGAGATACGACTTTGCTTTGCTTGGGAATACCTAACGTCCTGCGGCATGGCTTGATAGATACCATGCCTTTGTAGCGCAGGCGGGGAAGACAGGATAAATGAAAACTGGTGTTGAGTATCCTTATCTTGCATGATGAACATAATACGATGGGATCATCTTCAGTCCTGGTGAAGATGGCATGTGATTGGGGGGTCATAGCAGGAGCCTCATATTGCAGGTACTGCAGGAGACTCATACTCCTCGGAGGGTTAACAACAAGAGACAACATGTGATCGAATATTGCTACACAGTATCAAAACCTGAATACTCGCAGCTTGGAAAACTACGTCAGCCTTTCTGAGATGGAAATCATCGCCAGGCACCGCGTATGTGACAGCCGGACAGCGACTTTGGGATCACCTATAGGATGACCAACCTTGGGGTGATCACCCGTGGAATAACCATCCGTAGCAAGAGCTTTCGTATGGTTTTCAGCCCTGTGCCAATCACTTCTAGGATAATGACTCTTGCCATACTCCAAGCTGGCTTGAAAAGTTGCCTGTGGAGTGCAGTTGGCATGAGCCAATGCTCGTGGCCAGGGTTCGCGTCCCTGTGGTAGGCTCCGGCCTGACGTGAAAGTGGGGCCAGCCGTTCACATATAACCAATGAGCACTGAGCAGGAGCGACATTCGCGGAGGGTCGTAGAGGTCACCGCTTGTAGTCCTGCGTTCTTCACTTTACAACTCCCAAGGTCATCTACAGCTCATCTTCTGCAACCAGTTTGCTTTCTTTGACATCCCAGCCAAACCTCACCGTATTCATATTTGGAATGGTGCAGACTTGACGCGACACGAAACGAAACCACGAGGCCTGCGCAGACGACCAACGTCTACCACATTCCTTTGTATGCCATCGGCAGAGTACATACAACTACTTATCAACACGGAGCAATCGCGACATAAAGGCTGAGCTTCACCCTGCCCTCCACGTCCCTCAAGACTTCTAGATTGCGCCGAGCAACAGTCCTCCTGGAGTATACTGTTCCGCTCAGCTCGAACCTCTCAGCCTTACAGCTCTCAAACTCAACATCGCCGCGGCCGTTGTTTACTCCGCGCAGTGCAGGTACGCCGAATCCCCCCCCCCCCCAACGAGGGGTTCCTGTCCAGATCCACTCTCCAAGGCCCACACGCATTGCCGCCCTCACAACGCCCCGCTAGGCAAACCGAGCCTCGAATCCAAATATTGCGAACCTCACACTCATTGTTTCTTGCCTACAGACAACTCCCACCACAATCCAAACCTCTCTCACCTCACACAAAATACTCTACACAGCATCGTCCTCTTGAAACATCTTCCACGATGGCGGACGGTGCCCCCGATATCAGCACTGTCCTGACAAACTCGCTCAGTCCTGGTGAGCGAAATCCTCTTCCTGCCTGCGCCAGGGCCTCGTCAGAACCACCGACAGCCTTCAACAAACAAGGCTCCAGTCGCGTCATCCAACAACAGCCGGAGAAGAACATTTCGCTAACTTCCGGACAGATGCGGCCCTTCGAAATGCTGCGGAGCAACAGCTTGCTCAGGCTTCTGAGCAAAACTTCGTAAGATCTCGTCTTATCTCCATTTCGCGTTTACGCAACGACAACCGCTGACCATCGTGTCCCCTGCATTCCAGTCCCTCTACCTCTCCACACTTGTGCAAGTCCTCGCAGAGGAGACTGCAGAAGGTCACATCCGAGCTGCTGCCGGTATCGCCCTGAAGAACGCCTTCACCGCCCGAGAGTACGCACGTCAAGCTGCGCTACAACAGAAATGGCTGCAACAAACAGACGAAGCCTCCAAGACAACTGTCAAGGAGAAGGCCCTCCAAACCCTTGCCTCGACTAACGCTCAGGCTGGTCAGGCTGCCGCCCAGGTCATCGCCTCTATTGCCGCTATCGAGCTGCCCCGTGGCCAATGGGGGGACCTGATGACCTCGCTGGTCCGCAATGTCTCCGAGGGTACACCACACCAGAAGCAGTCTTCTCTAACCACCATCGGCTTCATCTGCGAGAGCCAGGATGCCGAGCTGCGGGCTGCTCTGATCGGACACTCAAACGCTATCCTGACGGCCGTTGTGCAAGGTGCTCGTAAGGAGGAGACCAACCAAGAGGTCCGTCTGGCCGCCATTACCGCTCTGGGCGACTCTTTGGAGTTTGTCGAGAACAACTTCAAGCACGAGGGCGAGCGCAACTACATCATGCAGGTCGTATGCGAAGCTACACAGGCAGAAGACGCACGTATACAGCAGGGCGCCTTTGGCTGCCTCAACCGGATCATGGGTCTCTACTACGACAAGATGCGCTTCTATATGGAGAAGGCTCTATTCGGCCTGACGATTTTGGGTATGAAGAGCCAGGATGAGGATGTGGCAAAGTTGGCTGTGGAGTTCTGGAGCACAGTCTGCGAAGAGGAGGTTGCAATTGAGGATGACAATGCACAGGTAAGCTTTGGCATGGCTCAGTCTTGTTCTCAGGTATGGATGCTAACATACTTTCAGGTCGAGAGTTCGGATCAAATGCGACCGTTCTATAACTTTGCACGTGTCGCGACGAACGAGGTCGTGCCTGTGTTGTTGACACTCCTGACCAAGCAAGATGAGGACGCTGGCGACGACGAGTACAATATCTCTCGCGCCGCTTACCAATGCTTGCAGCTTTATGCCCAAGCCGTTCAGCAAACGATCATCCCACCCGTTATCCAATTCGTGGAGGCCAACTTGCGGGATGAGGATTGGCACAACCGAGACGCTGCCGTGTCCGCCTTCGGGGCCATTATGGAAGGTCCTGACGAGAAAACCTTGGAGCCAATTGTCAAGTCCGCACTGGAAGTCCTCATTAAGATCATGGACGACCCATCTGTACATGTTCGGGACTCCGCGGCGTACGCTCTTGGTCGCATCACTGAGGCATGCTCCGATGCTATCGACCCGGCCACGACTCTTGACCCTCTCATTCGCGCGCTCTTCAACGGCCTTCAGACCAGCCCCAAGATGGGACCCTCCTGCTGCTGGGCTTTGATGAACCTTGCTGAGCGCTTTAGTGGAGAGCCTGGATCCACGACCAACGCTCTCACTGTTCACTTCAACGACAGTATCCAGTCTCTCCTGACTGTCACAGCCCGCCAGGATATCGAGAATGTTGTCCGTACCGCAGCATACGAAGTCTTGAACACCTTTGTCACCAACGCTGGCCAGGACTCTATTCCTTCGGTAGCTCAGCTCTCCAGTGTTATTCTCGAGCGCTTGGAAAACACCGTGCCGATGCAGAGCCAGGTCGTCAGTGTTGAGGATCGCATCACTCTCGAGGACATGCAGACCAGTCTCTGCTCCGGTCTGCAGGCCATTATCTCTCGTCTGGACACCGAGATAGTCCCTCAAGGTGATCGGATCATGGGAATTCTGCTGCAACTTCTCGGCTCGGCTGGCGCAAAGTCGAGTGTCCCCGAAGCTGCTTTTGCCGCCATCAGCGCCTTGTCGAATGCTATGGAAGAAGATTTCGTCAAGTACATGGAAGCGTTCCTGCCATTTTTGCACAACGCGCTGGGCAACCAAGAAGAGCACGGCCTGTGCTCCATGGCCATTGGCCTTGTGAGCGATATCACACGGTCTCTGGGCGAGCACAGCGCCCAGTACTGCGATGGCTTCATGAACTACCTGCTCAACAATCTGAGGTCGACGACCCTGTCGAACCAGTTCAAGCCTGCAATTCTGCAATGCTTCGGCGACATTGCCACTGCCATTGGGGGACACTTCGAGAAGTATCTGTCTGTCGTCGCACAAGTTCTTCAGCAAGCCGCGACTGTTACTGCCAGTCCCGAGGCTGGGTATGAAATGTATGACTACGTTATTTCATTGCGTGAGGGCATTATGGATGCCTGGAGCGGTATCATTGGCGCGATGAAGATCAGCGACAAGACTCAGATTCTCCAGCAATATGTCGAGAGCATCTTCCAGCTGCTCAATGTCATCGCCAACGACATGAACCGCAGCGAGTCTCTCATGAGAGCCTCCATGGGTGTCATTGGGTAAGTTTATTTTGGCCATCGATTGGCATTGCGATATTATACTAACAATGATCGCAGCGACCTGGCAGACACATATCCTGACGGCCAGCTTGTCGATGCTTTCCGACAGGATTGGGTCACTACTATGATCAAGGAGACTCGTTCCAACCGCGAATTCACGCAGCGCACTGTCGAGACGGCTCGCTGGGCTCGTGAGCAGGTTAAGCGCCAGCTTGGTGGCTCTGCGAACGTCATGACTTGAACGCTGTCGAAACAGCCTCCCGTTGCTTTCACCCTCACCCCCAGCACAGCCCCACAGCACACTGAATGAAGATTACGACTCGACTGGTCCTTGGTCCCCTTGGTACTGGAGACGCTTGCCTTTGAGGAAGCCTCTTTGAGCAGGAACCCGCAGCATTACCAATCATCTCCCATCGCAAGACACATCACGAAAACGACTAAAAGCCGAAGAACTCACGACATGGATGTATATCACATGCGTCGTGGGCTGAGGTCGAAATCATCCCCCCACATACCCCCAGGACACTACACTATTACACCTTGGAAGTTGCTGCTAGTTTATTACATTGCGCATTCGCATCAGATCTTCCCACCATTCAAAGAGGGAGGCAGTACACCCAATATCCATGTATCGTTCACGCCACGGCTGGACAACCCCCAACGTCATGTAAGGAAGGAAGGAAAAGGCGTCAAGGCGGCAAAGGAAAGGGAAGACGCACATAACAAGATTCGAGCCAAGCCTCGGATTTGGACTCCTCCAAGTGGATGGAGCCACCGGGTAATATTGGCGTTTTCGGGGAGACATCTTTCGATAGATTCCTGAGACGACTTGCGACAAGGAAGAGAAAGAGAAGAGAGGACACTACAGCTACATCCGTGTCTCTCGGTCAATTAGAATGGTGTGGCCCTGGGCCCCATTCATAGTCGAAGATGTATGGAGTTTTGACTTGGCTGGCTGGCGACGAGATGATAGAGGGTGTATTTGCATCGACGTTGAGTCAGTCAGGGAAGAGGGAAAGATTGGCCGGAGCTTAGGATGAAAAGTCAATGCCGGGCTGCTTGGTCGAGTGACCACAGTTTCAAAGGCTAGTGACAGTAGCTAAATGAAGATCCCCAAATATACCCCCCACCCTCACTGAATGACGATTTGCATCTCAAGACCACATGTGACACGGGCGGTCGACGGCCGTCTTGCGGCGATCAGCAAGCTGTCGACTTTGTGAACATGCACCCACCAAAGCCACTGGGTAGAAGATGCGCACACTCGGCTGATGCAGCTCAAGCCCTTCGCTGCATCACAATCTCGCTGAATGTATGTAAATGACAGGCCCCTTTTCGCTGTTCACGAAAGTCAATTGGGTGGAGACGCGGATACGTCATTCGGTCAAGATCTTCGAAGCAACTCCTCACTGAGCTTCATATCAGCCGTGGCGAATGCGGTGTTCCTCACGGTGTGGCGAGGGAATTCATGCGCAGGATTCCCATGTCAATGCAGAGCATGCACAGTTTGATGTCTACTCAATTTGATGCAGCGAAATGTATTATTGGAACGCATCACTTTGCAAAATGTTTTGAGTCTATGTCCTCGTGAGGAAGTGATCAGTCTCACACCTTGTTGCCCACGTGATACCCCTGAGGCCGACTTTTCTCAGGCCAAGCTTAATCGCTCCAGTCGCGGGAGTAGCCGTACTGTCAAAATCTGTTACATCCGAAGACACTTATAGACGAATCGAGTCGATTATACCCTCGACACTCTTGTCGTCACCGACACATCACAACATACCAACCAGCCAAGCAGCCCGCAAGTTCTATTCTCATCCAAAGCACAATGACCGCCGACATGTCCCAACCGCCACAGTCCACCTCACCACAACCACCCACCAAGCAGCCACCCAAGCCACAATCCCACCCCTCCTCCCACTCCACCATCCCCATCCCACAAGCCTTCACCCACCGCAAGCGCCGCATCCTCGCTGCCCTCGCCGTCCCCGACGACGAGTACACCGACCTCTCGCCCAAGGGCACCGTCGACGCCGGCATCCGCGAGCTGATCGGCGAGCTCAACGGCGTGGATGGCTTCGTGACGACGAGTTCGTGCGCGGGGCGCGTGAGCGTGTTCCTCGAGGGCAGGCGGCAGCAGGGCGGCGTGGGCGGGGTGCTGCCGGGGCATCACTTTGTCGCGGCGGATGAGGACGAGGGCGAGGGCGATGATGGTGGCGCGGCGGCGGAAGCGAGTCAAGGAGCACCCCCGCCGCCGGGAGGAGATGTGGATGATGAGCAACAACGCAGCACGGTCGCGGGTGTGGGCGGTAAGGGCGGCGGCGGCAAGTGGTTGTTTGTGAGCCATGAGCCGGTGGAGACGAAGGGGAAGCTGGATAGTGAGCCAAATATTGTGGCGGCGCTGTTGGGAATGGAGGAGCCGATTTTTAGTGGGGTGGACGGGGGGAGGGCGAAGGAGATGGGCGGCGGGGAGATGCGGTTGATTCATTTTAAGTTTGAGCCTATGGTATGTGTTGTTCTGCCTCTTAAGAGCCCGGGTGGCTGCTTTGGTCACGGTTATCTTTGGCAACGTGACTGACTTTATGCCACAGATCCTCCACATCCTCACAGCCTCACCACACCACGCACAACTCATCCTCCGCTGCGGCCTCCAAGCCGGCTTCCGCGAGAGCGGCGCCATCAACCTCCTGCCCCCATCATCCTCCGCAGCAGCAGCAGTAACGCCCATCGTAGCGATCCGCTCCATGGGCCTCAGCCTCGAGTCGCTGATCGGCACTGAGACGAACGGCATCAAGCACTGCACCGTGAGCGGCGAGTACCTACAGGCGCTGATCAACATCGCCAACGAGCGGTTCGTCGAGAACGCGCGGCGGATCGAGCGGTTCCGGGGGCTGTTACGGGCGGAGCTGGAGAAAGAGGTTGTCGTTGGGAAGAAGGGGGGAGCGGGGTGGGAGGATGCAGAGGCGAGGAAGGAGAGGAAGAGGGCCGAGGGGCTGAGGAGGGCCGAGGAGGTGAGGAGGTTGAAAGTGGAATTGGATGGGGAGCAGCCTTGGGGATTGGAGTAGGGAGGGACTGGTTTAGAGGAGCTACAGTGAGTAGCTGGGTATCAGCTGGACGTCGGGAGCACATTTGTAAGTTGTAGGAGTCGTTGAAATGGCGGAAGGACTACGAAGAGGATGAGTCTGCATTACAGGCGCTGGCAGGTACATTTGCTGGGAGTACATGATACCCAAGAGACTGCATAGCGGCATATCGGCGTTGGCGTCAAAAAGGTCTGGTCTGATTTTCTAGGCGTCACAGATTGTCCAATTCAGCTGGAGCATTCTCCTATCACTGCTGCCACGCTGTGTCAAATACGATCTCTGAAGCCGTTCAAGGCATTAACTTGCGCACAGTCTCTGGTCTACGCTCGATGTCAAATGCTTTTGTATTTCCTCTATCATGCAAAGCTCATTCCCAGGTATCATGCACACCCGTGCTCTCCTCTCGAGCGCCTCCCACTCAACACATGCCAACCCGACCTCCGCTTTAGCTCGCTGCGAACACCCTCCCTACGAAACCACCCTCTCAACCCAGCCCTTCTCCAACCGCCTAACCTCCTCCTTAAACGCCTGCACCTCGCGCCAGCAGTCCAGCGGTCGCCGGTCATTCTCGCGCAGGCACTGCACGACCTGCGACCGCGCCGTCTCGACGCTCTCGGGCACATCCTTGACCAGCTTGCGCGTCTGCAGCTTCTTCTCGAGCGCGGCGATCTCGGCCGACGCCGTGTGGCGGCTCTTGGTGTTGTTGTCGTCGGAGAGCGGTGCCTCGTCGGCGATTTTGGAGAGGAGCGTGGAGAGGCGCTGCGTTTCTTGCGTGTGGAGCTTGTGCAGCTCGGATGCGACGCGGGTTTGGAGTTGGGCTTCTTGGAGTTGGGCGCGGGAGGAGTCGGTCTGGGGGCGGAGGGTCGGTCAGTCAGTAAAGGTAGATGCCTTCTTAGTAGTTGGCGAGTTGGGGACAGTGCAAGACTGACCTCTGAGCTTGACTGCAGCGACTCGATCATGTCCTGCGACACGCTGGCGGGCGAGGACCTGAAGGGCGTTCGCGGGTTAGCCGGCCGCCATTGAATCGAAACTTCGGGTTGAAAATGCTCACCCCTTCCACACGTGCGTCGGCTCGGCACCAGCCTGCTTGGACGAGTTCGCACCCATCTTGTCTTGTCTGCTTGTCGTCGAGAAGTTGGGCTTGAATGGTCGTTCAGAAATATCGCGTACCAGGGCACAGGCGCTCGCCGACAAAAGCCGGGATGACGTTTATCTTAGCGCGCGCCTGCCAACCTTCCAGGAATTGCGCTTGCCTAGTCTGGTAGTGTGAGATAAGAGAGCCGCTTGTAAGGCTATGCGGCTCTGGAAGGGCTGGCAGGCTTTTGGTCCCTGAAGACTGGACCACTAACAAAACTTGGCGATGTCTTGGGGGAAGGGAGTTTCCGAGCCTGAGTTCTTCCGCGTTGATTAATTTTATTACATGCTTTTATTTCTAGCCCGGTTCATCCTGTCTTGAGGCAAATTTGCTTTGCCGGCTTGGTGTTCTGGAATTAGCATGCACATCGAGGTTGTTCGCAAAGATAGCTCCCATGTCACGCGGAGCCCCGGGAACGATGCCCTCACCGTAAGTCCGCTATGAGTTGCGCGTAGGCCATGGCATATGCTATTCCGTAGTTGTTGATTCCAGCAATCGTATGGCTCAAATCAAGCTACGAGCCGGCGAGGTCCAACATTGACTTCAAGACGCATGCGCGATGACATGGCCGGTGGTAAACGGGTTGCAGAATCGTTCATCTCTGCGGCCTGGCGGCCAGGGCGGCACGGCGGTTGCATCGCGGGTTCATCCGAAAGTGCACCGTGTTATCACTGACGCGGGCGGCTACGGAGTGGTAGCCGCCAAGGCCTCGAATCTCATGACCACAGGGATGTGATTTGGCAGGTTGGAAAACAAATTTAAGCATTGGCCTTTGCTTCTGTTCGGGCCCGGCCAGCCGGTCCTGACAACATGTTCTCCATCATTGGCCAGAAGCAGTCCCAGCCAGCTCGCCTCGACGATGCGGTTTTTCACGACGCAGCGGACGGTATGTCGAACACATGGAGCTGGAAGGGGTTTGGCCGAGGGTGGCGCCCTTTTAGCGATATGAATCGTGGTCCTTTGTCATGATAAGCTGCGTGAGCCCCCCAGCTTACGAAACAGAGAGCGGGCTTTTGTGCAGTCTTGACAGTTCATATAATATGTCAGGGGCAGAACTGCCAGACAACCCCGGCGGGTCACGAAAAAACGTGGCTTGCTCGTCGTTGTTTGTGGGAGTAGCGCCAAGCAGCCCCCACGAGCAACCTCATTTTGCTGCTGACAGCCGAGAAGCAAAGTCGTTGCCAGATGGCTACTAGCCGAGTCTGCCGATGTTCTGCAGTATACGGCCGGCGTGATGCCCATATTTGGACGAGGTTGAGGCAGCTAGGTTGAGCCTCATATTTCGCTTGTGTCGCCGGGGTTGAAAGAGGTTGCAGTGGGGGAGTCCTTCATCAACCCAATCTTGCCGTTTCGAGCACCAGGCTGACGGGACTGATGATAAAAAGGTCGGCACATGGTGGTCAAATAAACATCTGATGTCAACCGCAGGTCTTGGGCGGCAGAGCGGGTCGCGGTCAAGAGGCCACCCAGCCGCCAAGTTGACCAAGATCCAAGGGTATGGCGTTTGATGAATTGGTGACGCTGGACCGCGCGAATGGCTGATAGGCCAAGCCGTCAGTTTACATTAGCGGCAGATTGACCATATTGAGCGACGGGTTCATGGACGGCGAGAAGAGCATACCTTTGTGGCTGGTCGAGGCTTGTTTCCGTCCCATGTGCATATCGACGTCGTGGTATAAACAAGACAGTGTTTATGGTAGATCGTCAATGCACAATGCAAACTCCGTGTGAAACATAGGCAGGGGTAGGCAGTCGTTGGCCAGCGGGCGCGGACAGCTTCCCCTGACTTGGGCTGAAAGAAGTATAGCCCGACAGACTGAGCAAGGTGTCCCGAGCAAGCACAGCGAATCATGGCTCTGTTTCGATCTGGGGCAAGGGTGTTGGTGAGATCCACGGAGCCGCCCTTGCGCCGCATTCAAAGGGAACGCCTCTCGGCCAAGCAACGACGGGTGCTGCTGCGCCAGAACCCCACTTCGCCGCTTGCTAGGCTTGCTAGGCTTGCTGGGAGGCCCTCCCCCTGAGCAAACGACTGGGTGCTGGTCAATGCCAGCGCACGAACAAACCCGCCGTGCACGCATACAATCCTGCCACTGGAAAGACTGATAGGGTGGGACAAGGCCAAAGGTGGCACAAGAAAAGCCGAGAGGCCTTTCCGCAGGACGGGAGGTGCTGGCTCTGCGCACCACAGTAGCTCAGACATCACGATATCACGATATCAACACAGACAGGGGGAAGTCATGCAGGTTTGTGCTTGCCCGTATCCAAGGTATCGCTCACCGGATCTTTGATGAGGAGGTCCAGGTTGCAAGGTGGGCTGGTCATGGAATGTTTCCTTCGTCGCCTCGTACGGGCCTTCTTGTGCTCAATCCCCCCCTTGCCTGTCGTTTAACCCTCGTTCGCTTCCCTCGACCTTCCCAGAGCTCCATAATTCTTGTTCTTCTTCGGCAGAGACCGAGCCAGAATCTGCCCACTGGATCCTCGGCGTCGTCCTGAAGTTCTTGCAGCCCTGCACGCGGTCCTGGCAAGTGTCCACTCTCTGTCCACAACCCCGTTAGCTCCCCCCTTGGCGCCTTCCTTCCTCTCGGTATCCGCTCTGCATTTTCTCTCTTAATTAAGTCAACCGCGATTCATCATAGCTTCCCTGCGCCGTTCCGACCTCCCCTTCTCGATTCTTACAATTCGTTACTTCCAAGACTTTCAACACTAAATCAGATCCTTGGTGATCTTCTTCTTCTTTTCGTCCCTCGACATTGACATACAAGAGTTGGCCTGTGCTGCCCACGTTGTGCAAGGAACAACAACAGCAAATCTCGAGAGGCCCATTTTCCACCTCCACTCTTCTTCCAGTCCATCGATCATTGCTACTTCGACGTCTTCACGCCAGCGGGCTATCTTGGTGGATCACTCACCTCGGCTGATTTACGCTTCGCCAATTGGTGACCCACTCGGACAAGACGGATCAACACTCAGCCTCTGTCACCCTTACGGACTCATACCGCTTCTCGTCAATTCCGACGTTCACATTCTTTTGACATCGCGTCACTCAACAACCACACACACACACTCACACACACACACTCACATCTGTGGTGATCACACTCACTCATTTTTCATCATCGTGAGACCCGGAGAGACAATCGACATTCCCGCCAGATACGAGATCGCGCCGCCTGTTTCCGAGACATACAGATCCAATTCGTACTAATTTCCACCATTTCCACTCTCACTTTGATCTCGCGCCACCACGGTCACTACCATCCCACCCTACGCCGCTCTCAAGCATCTTGATCCGCCGGTTCGGACCACCCCGTCTCCTTATCAACCTACCGGGTACATTGTGAGCCTCACTTCCAATTTCAGTTTTCCCTTTGATGTCATCAGTGGCCAGTCTTCTTGTTTCCAACACACATGGAGGCGCTATTGCGCATTTTTCTCAGGGGAAACAATCCGGCATCCTTGGGCTCGTACTGATGTATTGGAGGCAGTTTCTAAACCCCAAGGTCACTTCGAAGGCACCGCCAAATATTGTCGAAACTACTCGATTCGTGCTCTTTTTGTTCTGGTCATAATGCTATTGTTTCTCACTCGGTGCGAAGGACAATAGCCACACCTCTCAGCAGGCACCAATAGGACCTTTTAAGAGGTCCTGGAACCGCTTCACCTGCCTGGAGATTCGACAGAACGAGACTCGTCTCGACTCGACTTGATCGCTTGACTCAGTCACGATCAAACAACATTTAATTCCTCACAACTAGCCACCATGGATTTCCATCGGCGCCGGCTCGCCGTCTTCACAGAAGAGGCCGCTCCCTTACTTGCCAGAGCCACAGAAGCTGTGGCCTCCGCAACCTCATCCGCCGCCACGGCGGAGTCAACTATCGCGCCGTACTCCCATGGACTTACCGGTGTCGCTCAGACTACCAATCTTATTTTCGCGGATGGTCTTTGGTGGACGTTGGGTGGCTTCGGATTCACTATTCTGATAGTGAGGATATATCAGGTGTTATGGGGTCATATACGACATGTGTCCGCCATGTCACAGGATGGACAGCAACAGACATACTGGAAGTATGCCCAAGCGCATTGGATGCCTGCCCTCAAGCAGGACTTCATGTACGCGCCTCTCTGGAGTAAGCGACACAACCGAGAAATCCGACTTTCGTCCGCCATGAACATGGGGACCCTGCCCTCCAGAATGCACTTCGTCCTGCTCTTCCTATACACCGGCAGCAACATCGTCTACAACTTTTATCTGGACTGGGCCAACGAGAACAAATACTCCCTCTGCGCGGAAATTCGTGGACGAAGCGGCACGCTGGCTGCAGTCAACATGATTCCCCTCTTCCTATTTGCGGGCCGCAACAACCCACTCATTACGTGGCTCAAGATCAGCTTCGACACCTACAACCTCTTCCACAGGTGGTTGGGCAGGCTCGCGATCGTTGAGATCATTGTCCACATGGCAGCCTGGTCTGTGGTACAAATTGCTGCCACGGGCTGGTCCGGCTGCATGGAGCGTATATTCCACGACCCCTTCATCGCATCAGGAACCGCTGGTACTTGGGCCATGTTTGCCATTCTCATACTCTCACTCTCACCAATCCGCCACGCCTTCTACGAAACTTTCCTCACCACCCACATCATCCTCGCCTTCATCGCCCTCACCACCTCTCTGATCCACTGCGTCACCACCCACGAGATTGCCACCGGTCTGCCTCAATGGACTTGGTTCGTGTCTATGTTCATCATGTGGATGGTCGACCGCACAGCGCGCATGGTCCGCCTTACTTACTGCAACTGGTCTCACCGCGGCTTCACTGAGGCCGTCTGTGAGGCGATGCCTGGTGAGACCACCCGCGTTACCATGCACCTGCCTCGTTACGTCGACATCAAGGCTGGTTGCCACGCCTACATTCGATTTGCGGGCATCAAGCCATGGGAAAACCATCCGTTCTCGATTGCATGGGTCGACCATCATTCCGAGGAGCTGCCCAAGGACGACAAGGAACTCATGCTTCTAACCAAGAAAACAACAACCTCAGTGTCTTTCGTCATTGGCGCTCAGACAGGATTCACCCGTGACCTCTACAACAGAGCCTCCGAGGCTCCTTCAGGCGCCATCAGGACACGAGCTGCCATGGAAGGCCCCTACGGTGGGCACCATGAGCTTGACAGCTACGGACACGCCGTTCTCGTCGCCGGTGCCACTGGCATCACCCACCAACTTAGCTACTTGAAGCCTTTGATTGAGGGCTTCAACAACGGCAGCGTGGCAACCCGAAGCATCACCCTCATCTGGATCGTGCGCGACTACGAAGCGCTTGAGTGGATCAGGCCTTGGATGGACGAAGTGCTCAGGATGCCAAATCGTAAGAAGATTTTAACCATCAAGCTCTTCATCACGCGACCGAAGAACGCCAAGGAGATTGTCTCTGCCTCCACGACCGTGCAAATGTTTCCCGGGCGACCCAACATCCCGCTCTTGATCCGTAAGGAGGTTCACGCGCAGACGGGCGCCATGGCGGTGACTGTATGCGGTCCTGGCGCGTTGGCTGACGATGTGCGGTCAGGCGTGCGGCAAGTGCAGGACGAGGGCACTGTGGTCGACTTCTTCGAGGAGAGTTTCACATGGTGAACGGTTTCCCGAAGCAGCTACAATAACTCACGGGCGTCTCTACGAGTCACGACGAGCGGCATCATCTTTACACCATTGGCAGCGCGCCTCTACTTTTCTTCTATTTACAATGGCCGATCCAGGACTTGTCCTGGTGATTTCGACTTTGCGTTTTCTGCTGTTTATACTTGATACCTCGAGGCGTTGCTGTGTCCTCTGTTCATATCATGGATTCACATTTGCATCTGGCGGAATGAAGGCGGAGGAAGGATATTTGACATGGAGGAACAAGACATCAAACTGAAGGACTATTTCGATAGCCTCAACACACATTACGCAAGAGAAAGAAAGACATTTCCTCGACAATCATTTTACATATCTTGTTGCATTGCGTCAGGAGTTGACCAAGATGGCACAAGGAAGGAGGATCCTAAGGTCTAGATGGGGGAGTTGGGAGGAGTGGCGGTACCGCTCTCCGCTCCCGTGTATATAGAGTGAGAGCTCGGGTGTCGAGCGCTGTACATAGCTTTGAAGACCTCTGGATCGTGGTTGGTGACCCGCCAGGTGGAGGTGCATAAAAACAAACTACCCGAATTATCTTCACCTCTTTTCACTTGATGTAGTTTCTTCAGTGATCTATGGGCGATATGAACGCATTGCGAAAGATAGACTGCAAAACTAGGGCTTCGGAAAGGTGAGCTGGCGTGGCGTCATGTCAGTCATTCTCCAGCCAGCAGCCGTTTGCCGACATGAACTCCGGGAACGACAAAGGAGGGGAAACCGAAAAATCTGCCGCAAAGAGTGCGTTTCAGAATTGCTGCAGGCGCCCATTTGTCTCGGATATCGCGCGCATTCTCGAAGGGTTGAGGCCGGTCAGCAGCTTGCTGGGGGTCCGTGGCACGAGCTCCGGGTGGCTTGATGGTGGGATGTCGTGGCACCACGATCGGTGGCCGGTGGGCAGGTGGTTTGCGGCACGGCGGTTGTGGTTGGGAGAGGAAAGGGAGAGGTTTCTGGAGACGGGCGTGGGGGGGAGGGTTAGGTGTTTGACTTGTATGTGTGTGGTCGTGCTCGCGGTGGGTTCCTGGCTTGGTGGTTGGTGTGTACTGGCGAATGAGGTCTGGCTGGATGCTGATGAGACTTTTTGGGTGTGCTTATTTGATATCAATGCGGTCTGAGACTGTGAGCTCTTCTTGTGGCCTGGAGTCCTTGTGCTCTCCTGCTCAGCATTATTGTGGCTGGTCCGGGGATGTTGGACATTGCACCGAAGGCATGCAGGTCGGGCTAACTGTGTCACTAAGCTATCAAGACAACATGCTTTGTTTGCAGGTACAAGACGCTCCGTAGCCTTATTTTCTCAGAGGAAAATTATGCTGTAAAGTTAGCCTGAAAAATTAAACTTCTGTGCATTAACTATAGAGGGGGTGGGTCACGATTGATAGTAGTACGTGCGGCATCGAAGAATTTGTTTGATATGGCAGGAGAAGAGTAGAGGAGCAAGCTAACAGGACTTCCCATACCATCAAGCTAGCCTCAGCAAGTTCTTTGCACTAATATTACCATCTCCTAGCACAGCGTCCACCCAAATTGCCAAGGAAGAATTTGCGCTCCTGTACCCAAGGTTACACAATATAGCAGATATTCGTGCTTATGCGTATCTCTCACTTGAACTTGCCTACAAACAACCTAATTTCTCGTCTTTCTATGCCTCAATCTCTGTATTGATAGACTGCTTGGCTAACACCAATATTAGCTACGAACTCGGCCGGTCGCAAAACTGCCAGCTTGATGACCTGCAGGTTGTTGAGTCCGTTGGTCCAAACGGCAACAAGGCTTACGCTGCGCGTGAAGATCCTGCGTCTTTCTCAACTCGGCCTACTGCCGCTGCCATATTCAGTGACTGTGGCGCACTTTGCTGTTTCGGAATGGGGATTGGTCGACTCTAAGAGCAAATTGCCTCAATGAACCTCGAGTCTTTAGTTCTAATTAGCACTGACTTCTCAAACCTGGTCGAGTTGCCCGGTACTTGGCTCCAGGAGCCTCGAGGTTGCAACAACGAATATTTGGGCCATCGCAGTAGCCAACGCTGGCGTCTATAGCATCCCGAATGCTCCATAGAAAGTCAGGGACTTCCAGCTTGCAAGTGTAAAGATTGCTCTGCGGTATCTCAACATTTTCAAGTCCACAGATATGACGTCGAGTTTAAATACATGGCGTCGCGGGACATTTCCTTCTTTGCTCCGTAAGCGTTTTGTTGACGAGAAAAGTAAGCTACGCTCCTTGACTTGAGTTACAGAGGAGAACACTAGGCATGGTCAAGTTTGATCAATACCACCTAGAAACCTTTAGAAGTCAGCTACAGCTTTGGGGCTGTGTAGTATACCAGGCGATCATTCAGCTAGTTGTGAGGAAGGCCAAGGGCTGATGTTGTACCCGGTAGTCACAATTGCAACAATAAGCCCTGCCTCTTTTCTACACCTGCTCCACGTGGTATGGCTTGATATGAAGCTGTCCATGGAATACTCAGATGTCGGCCGTTGATGCAAAAATCGAGACTTCATATTTGAGCTTGCAGAAGTCATGGCGCATCGAGCCCAATGAAGATAGCTAGGACAGGAATTGGCATGCTGCTATTTTTATGAGCTGCCTCAGTATTGATGACTTGCACATTCATGTGCACTTGGGTAATCTACTTAGGGGAATTTACGTTTTCAACAGTGTATTTTCTTTGAGCCTTGGGCTGCAGATGCACGACGGCTCCAGCTGGAGACCCATACTTGGCTCAGCAGTCCAAACTTCCAAGATTCGCGCACGCTTCCAGTCTTTGACTAAAGATTCCGTGACAGTGCGTGAAGGCTTCCATTCTATAAATGCAATGGAACTTCCCGACCGATACCCCATCTGTTCTCTACAGCCAACTCACCAGACTCATCAGTTACACACGTCTACCCATAAGCTTGCAAATCCATTCCCGCTCATCAAACTGCACTTCTTCAAACTTGTCATCGCCAGCCTCATCGGTAGCGCCAGCTCCAGTGCATCAGGCCTCGTTCACCATCGCCAAGCAGCTCAAGACCAAGGCTTTGCCATCGAGCTGCGCGTCGCCGACGTGGCCAGCATCGAGACTGCCATCGGGACGGCCAACGCCGAGGTCGCCAACTTCAACACAGCGATCTCTGCCTTCGATGGCAGCACGCCCGAGAACTCACTCGCTTTCCTGACCGCCTTCAGCCAGCTTGGAATCAACATCAACGGCGTCTCATAGACCACCCTCATCTCAGGCCTCTTGAACGTGGCTGACTCGGTGGCTGTTTACCCGGATATTGCGACGTTCAGCACGGCTGTGTTGGGGGCAGTGGGTGGTGTCACGTTTAAGGTAAGTGAAGTGTTTCTGAGATTCGCTAGCCAGTGTGGATAATTATAGAACTGACGCCTGGTGTTCATGTATTGCAGTCTGGCCTCATTGCTACTGCTGGCTATGGTGGAGTCGTTTGTGCCTCCATGGAGGCCTTGCCGGTTGAGGTGGAGCTGCTGCTCGAGACCGCTGAGGCAGTTTGTAAGTTTGCAAGATCTGAGAAACCCATCATCTAGCAAGTCCCGTACCAAAATGGCTTGCTCACACTACTCCGCAGTTGACATCTCGTACGAGAATCTGTTATGCGTCCTCACCGACCGGGTTGATATCCAGTTCGAGAGTGCTCTCGCACTTTTTTGCCCTGCTTGAGAATTTGAGTCGTTTGTTCCAGTCAACCAGGACCTTTGGGTCCAGAATCGAATATAGCAATTGCTTTCTTGGGCGAAGGGAATTGGTTTAGGACTGCCTTTATCTTACATCCGCTCATTTATCAATCAGTGTTTATTTAATAGTAGCAAGAAATTGAATGCAAGCTTGAAGCGATTGCGCTGACATTACCTGGCGTCTTATTCGGTAAATGCTGGAAAGAGACTTAGTCGTTACCTAGGTAGTGCCCTAACAAATACGATGATGCTCTGCTGAATAAGCATCCCAACGACACTCCTCCTCATGTTTGAGCCTCCATCTCGCATCTTCATCCGTGCTCAGCTCGTAATCAACTTCGACTGACCTGTGATACGGCCAAAGGAAATTATGGCATATTCAAACCACAGAATGTTCCGCCCTACCATCTCATAAGCCTTGCAGTCAAACCAAGTGGCAGCTCAAGCGGAGACACCCAAGCGAACAACCCTCGCCGCATTGCGATGAAGCATCGGTGACTCGAATTACGAGCATGGCACTCGAAATCATGTCCAAGTCATATCATCGCTCATCGGGACACTCCGGGAAACATCTCCTAGCCTTACGACAGCCTGGGCATGTCTGGCATCAGACTCAAGGGCTTCAGTCAAGCGACAGTTGAGGTCGAGGCATTGCACTGTGCGTATGGCAGCAAAGTTGAGGCGCCAACTTCGATTGGTCTTTTGAGACCATTGCCTGGTGATGCTAGGTGCAGGGGTTGGAGAAAGCAATGCGTGCTTTGTCTGACGCGATCTGTCCCAGCAACAAACAATTGTGGAGGCGAGCGGAGGCACCACTACTCCAGCTTGGGGCAGATGGCGGTCACCTGGGATGCAAGCTCACAACTACCAGCTGGAGATGGTAGCTGGGACAATCGCGTGTGGCTTTTGGTGCCGAGTGGCCCTATAAAATCACGATCTCGCCGGCTCACGATTGACGTTCCTACTTGCCAACACACAGCCTCGTACCACCCGGGAAGCATCAGAGTCGTATTGTGCACTCACAACTCCTCACTTCACATTCTCATTCACCAAAGATAGCCATGGATAGTGCTGCTATCACTGGGGTATTGGCAGTGGCTGGAGCTGCGGCAGACTTCAACGTTGGTGGATTGCTTCAAGCAACTGTCTCTCTTCTGGCGGCCATCGCGCGTCTTGCCGCTGAGATTAGCCGCGTTCCAGAGGTCATTTTGTCGGCAAAAAGCAAAGTAAGCATCTGGGAGGCTCACCTGAATGCTTTGCAAGGCCTGAGTGAGCGTACTGGCATCAACGGACACTTGAGATTCATTCTGCAAAAAAGTGGTGTGCTAGGCAAAGCTCAGGAATGTATTGAACGCCTCACCGACATTATCACGGAGCAGATCCCAGCTGGAGACCAGAGGCAGACCCCACTTTCTGCATTCTACGATCAGACTGCATTCCGCCTCGGGCGACAGGACGAGGTCAAGAAGCTGTTGCAACAGCTAGACGACAGCACATTGGATCTTGACATGGCCTTGAAGACGAACCTCACGTGAGTGGCCTCATCTACCAATTTCGTGACGTGGCTGTTGCTGATTCGTACTCAGAGACGGAGTCGAAGCTTTGCGATTAGCATATCATCAAAAAGCCCTGGCTGAGGTCAAAGGTTGGTCCACTCTCGCATGTTCAGCCACACTCAGAGCTAATTCAAATTACAGATGAGGAAGCTGATTCCATTCTCAACTGGCTGGAGCCATTTTTCGATCCCAAGAACTCGGACCCTGTCTCCATGCAGATCGAAAAGTTCTGCCATCAAGAGCCGGACACCTGCACATGGATGGTCGACTCATTGCAGTGGCGAGACTGGCGTCAAGGGGGATCTGATGCTATAGATGGATTTCGCCGCTTCATGTGGATCTCCGGATTTCCTGGTACAGGGAAGACGATACTTGCGTCTTTCTTGATCGATAAGCTGGGTCCGCACCAATCCACATACTACTACTGTCTTCACGAGCGTCGCCGGAGCGAGACAATTCCCTTCCTCCAATGGACTGTTCGGGATCTATACAAGCAACTCAGACGCTTGGAAATGGAGTGCGGGTCAGCTGAACGCAAAATCCCTTTTGAGCTTCACCAAATGTGGCAAAGGAGACAGCTGAGTACCCAGAGTCTCATGGACTGCTTGGAAGTTCTTGTCGAGCAGTTTCACTCACAACACGACAAAAGAGTCTACATTGTGGTTGATGCCATCGACGAGAGCGAAGAACCTCGAGACGAGTTTCTGGAGACGCTTACGACTATCGGAATCTCTCCACGCTTTGAGAACGTCTCTCTCTTGATCACAAGCCGTCCTTATGAGGATATCAAGCTGGCAATAGAGGGCCTTGAATCGATGACACTACCCGTAAAACCCCTGCCAATCCGACTGCCGCACCCTTCTCGTTTCTCACTTCCCGAGCGTTCATACCACAGTCCCAAGTCTCTACCTGAGCCCATTCTCAAGGAAGAGCCCAATCTCAAAGATGAGACTTACACAGGTTGGGTCAATGCTCCGCAGGAAGAGGCAAGGCGATCATCACCTGAGAAGCTTTTTTCAACGCCAGCAAGGTACCCGTACCGATGTCAGGATTTTGACATGGAGAGCACACCCATGAGATCGCCACGAACAGAAGTCAACAACGTGATCGCTAGTGGATACTCGAACCGAGGCGAAGAATCCACAAACTCGAGCCGATTTGGGTCAGTGAAGAGGGTTCATTCGGGTGGCGAAGTCCAAACGAGTCCAACAAAACGATCCCGTCAAGACGCCTGTGTGGCACCCTGTACGACCGTGGACATGAGCAATCCTCAAGTCGAAGAGGCAATTCGAACCTACGTCGCACGACAGCTGAAAGGGAACAGGACTTTCCGTAAATGGTCTCCTGAACAACTTGCCGAGGTCGAGATAAGACTTGCCTGCAAGGCAGGTGGTGTCTTCCGCATCGTCGCCTGCCATTTGGACATTATTCGACTACTAAAGGTGACCGACCCTTCCAAAGTTCTGGAGTCTATCAACACCATGCCCGAGTCTATCTTTGAGTCCTACGAGAAGATTCTTGTCGAAGGCATTCGAAATGGTGAAGAGCTGAATAGGACCGAGGTAAATAGAGATGACCGACAATTCGCGCGTACGGCACTTGCTCTGATCTGCAGCGACACTTCGAATATCCCAGACGCCGATGTCCTGATCGAAGCTTCGCAGACGATTCTTCCACAGTTGACTGCCAAGAACTACCAAGGCGCGACGCTTATGAGCTTGTTGGGCTGTTTGGTGAAGCAAGACCTCATTCCGAAGCGCCGCACATTGTTCAAGAGAAACCTCGAAGTGGAGGACCCAGCTTCCACTTCACGATTCTCCGTGGCACACTACACCGTCAAGGAGTTCTTGCTATCCCCCATGGCAGCATCCGGGCCAGCGAAATACTTCGCTGTGTCTGCCTTGACGAACCAAAGATTGGAGCTCAAAATTGCGTTCTACGGCCTTCAGAACTTCAGCTCCATTCCAAGGGGTGGCGGCTATATGCCGACGCGGTACGAGGAGTATTGTCTCAAGCTCACCGAGAAAGCTCTCACACAACGGCCGGTCATCGTGGAACAAGAGAAGGAGATCTGGGACACCGTGCAGCCTTGTCTTCAAGTCAGTGCCCCTCATCTGAAACGGATCAACCATGTGAGAGTCAGAGGCGTCATTCGGGACAATTTTCCAAAGTGGCACAGCCTCAGTCCCTTCACAGGCGACGTTGTCCCAAGAAAATCGACAAGTGTGTTGGTGAACCTCTTGATCCTGGAGTGGCCTGAACTCGCGCGCGTCTACTTGAAGCAGCTGAGAAGCACAGAGAAGCAGCGTGTTTGGTCTGACGATTTCACACTCACGGCGCCCCATCCCAAGTCTGCGATGACACTGGCGCAAATGTGTGTCTCGCGCCGGCGCCTTGACTTCCTCAAAATCTTCACCGACGGTGTGGACGGCGCACGATTCCAGCACCTGCCCGACATCTTGTATCGCGCCATGACGATCCCAGATGGTAAGACCAATGGCAAGACCGATGGCAAGAATGATGGCGACAGCCACCTCGTCACAGAGGAGCTTCTCCGAGAGCTCCTCGCCTACAGTGCTGATCCCAACCCTGAGGGCTTCGCTGTCACGCCTCTCCAGGTCGCCACACACGCCCTTCAGCCGATGTGGGTGCGCCATCTGCTGGCGCATGGTGCCAAAGTCGACGCAGTTGGCGACCCCGAAGGCGAGGATCCCATGTCGGCGACCGGCGATGAGCCCGACTGGTATCTGCACAAGCCTCTGAGGATCTGCCGCGAGAGGGAAATCGATGATATTGATGAGGAGAATGGTGGGTTCAGCGAGGGATCGCAGCTTGTTGTTGAAGCTCTTCTGAGGCGGTACCTCGACGGCGAGATCGGGCGGCAACCGGAGGGCGAGATGCAGCAGTCTCGAGAGGTCCCGGCCACAGAGACCACCATCGTGATTGATGACTCGGACGACACTACTCAGTAAGTGGCTGGAGGCATTTCGAGCAGCAAATCCACTCCGATGGAAGTGATGGTATACACCCTGCTCAACGGTTCACTATTTGGGTGGCTACGACGGCGTCAGAGGTTCACGCACTGATGTGATGCGCGTGCGCCAGGCGAGCGGCAAAACTCTGGATACTGTATCATAGCATTGTAGATAGCAAATATGCTCCTTTGGCGGACACTGCATGTTTCTCTGACACGCGTGAAGCATGTAGCTGATTTGAAATACGAGATATTAACTCTAGTAAGTGTTCATTCGACAGTAAGCTTTTGCAAGGCAGTCATATAAGCTCGAACCCATCAAACGCAGTCGCCGGCTCATGACACCGGCTTATGTCCCTCCCGCCGGTTTAAGATGAGGGCAGGTTGCCAGGTGTGTATGGAGCGTGTGATTATCAAGTACCTACAACACCTAAGATGTTGAAAGATGCGTCTCATGAGCCCAGCCTTTGAATGTGCTTGCTGTCAATGTGAATGTGGCAATCACGAGGCTTACGAAGCGAGTGCGGCGCAACGTAGAACACACCATGAGCGGTACATTATGATTACTACAATTCGCCGACATGACCGTCATCTACGACAGGCCAATATCTACATATGAGCTTCAACCTTCTAATTGGTATCATCGCCACTGAGCTCATTGGCCACCGTCTACATGTTCTTCAATATGCCCAACACACCGCCAATCTTCCTTACAACCCCAATGCCATACCCCGTCTCCACGACCCCGCTCGCAAACTTCCAGCTCTTCTCCTGGCTATCAATCGGATACTGAATCGGCGGCGGAATACCCGTCCGCACGCCCGCCCAGCCCCAGCGATCCGCACATATCGCCTTGATATTACACAACCCACGCAGCCCTTCCTCGCCAGCAAAGCGCCCGTAGCCCGACCCGCCCACGCCGCCGAACGGCAGCTGCACGGCGTAGTACGCGGCAAAGTCGTTGATGGCAACCATGCCGCTGCGCACGCCCTTGACAATGTCCTTGAGCACAGGGTCAGAGTCCTTGCCGAATACGGATGCGCCGAGGCCGAAGGCGGGCGCGTTGGCGATGCGGAGGACTTGGGCTGCTGTGGGGAGCGGCGCGCGTAGGATGACCATGATAGGGCCGAAGCATTCCTCGTTGGCAATATCCATGCTAGGTGTCACGTCGACGAGGAGGGTGGGCTGGAAGTAGTAGCCGTTGGGGTGCTCTTTCAGGATGTGCCGCTTGCCACCGGCTAGGAGGCGGGCGCCGTCTTTGACTGCGCTGCGGACTAATTTCTCGAGGCGCTCGAAGGAAGCGTCTGAGATGACGGCGCCGACGTCCTTGGCTGTTCCGAGCCGAAGGGCCTTGACGCGGGGCTCGAGGCGCTTGATTAGCTCGTCATAGACATCGGGGGTGGCGATGATGCGCTCTATGCCGATGCAGTTCTGGCCGGCCGCTTGGAAGGTGCCGCGGAGTAGGGTCTCCACGATGCGAGAAAGATCGCCCTTGGCCGAGTCCAGGACCATGCAGGCGTCTTTGCCTCCCAGCTCAGCTACCACTGGGATGAGAGCTTTGGCTGCCGACTCGGCGACCTTGTGTGCCACCGGTCGGGAGCCGATGAAGGTGATGTGAGCGATCTTGGGGTGTGATGTGATGTGGTTCGCGACCTGGGGCCAGCATGCAACGGTTTGTACCAAGGCCGGATCATGACCATTGGCGACCAATGCACCTCTTGCGATGCTCGCGAAGTATGATGCGCTCCATGCAGTCTGCTCTGAAGTCTTGACGAGGATGCCGTTGCCGGAGAAGATGGCGGAGATGATGGGTCCTATCAGGTTGTGGAATGGATAGTTCCAAGACACCAGTGCCGCAACAACACCTAGAGGCTCGTAGATGACCGTGTTCTTCTTGTACATCATCAGGAGGTTATTTGGTCGTCTGCTCGGTGCCAACGCCTTCTCTCCGTGTGTGATGGTCCACTGCAGCTTCTCGACGGTGACCAAAATCTCGCCCAGCTGGGCGTCTACCATAGTCTTGCCGGAGTCCTCGCACGCCACCCTGCAAATTTCCTCTTGGTTGTCAAGGACATGTTGCAGCATGGAACGCAGCACCTTTCGCCTCTCCCTGAAACTTGTCTTGGCCCATTTCTTCTGTGCAGCCTCGGCTGCGTCGATAGCAGTGTCGATGGCGGCAGGTGTTGCGGCGCTGATGAAGCCGAGAGATCGGCCGGTTGCTGGCGCATAGCATTGGATAGCGCTGGTCCCAGAAACCTGTACGTTCCTTTGTGTCAGCGGCTATATGCACAATAGGCTACTGCGCGAGCTCATACCTTGATGTTGGGTTTTGTGAGGATTTCATTTGGAGCCTTTGGGGACCGGACTGTATATCGAACTAGTTCGCCGTTCTCGCCTCGGAGGTAGAACAGGAGTACTAGTAGCGCCAGGAGACAGATAGCCAGCCATAGAGGTTTCGGTACGTCGTCGGGGCTGCTCCCAAACCATTTGTCGGTGAAGCGTGGGGCCTTGACGGGCTCGGTGGTAGTGAACCCTGGCAGAGCATTCAAAAGTCGTTGGAGTTGCGCTCGCGCCTGAGCGGATCCGTGCTCGAACATGGCCTTAGCATCCATCTTGTCCCTCCTCCCTCGACGCAGCTGCCCCTGGGAATGTGTTGACGTCGAACACCTGATTGCGTCAGGTCCTAAAATTGTGGTTGCAAAAGTGAAAAGAAAGGACCCGGGTCTGGCGCGTGGTGCCACCAAGGTCCCTTCTCGTCCGATTTCTTATAGGATGTTCAGGGGTAAGGGTCCAATTCATGATCCTGGTCAGAACGACATCTGAGGACCTTCCCACCCGACAGCATTCCCTCTTCAACATCGGTATATCTAGACAGGACGAACCAATATGTTATTATTGATATGCCATGCGATTGGCCCTACCTTCCTCAGAAACACCCGGGTGCTTGAAACAGACTCGCCACGTGCGTTCTCTGGTCCAGGACTCCAGATCATCCCCGCGACACTCAACGAGTGCGACAGGTTGGGTGATCAGCAGCATCGCCCCCATGGCGGCCCTCGTCCCCTCTATCTGCTTAGTGGCAGCGACGCGGTCATCATGTGCTGTGGCTGGTTCAAGACCACTATGTCGCCAATCGATCTCTCACACCTCTTGGACCTGCTGGCTGCACGTTCTGGCATGTCAGCAGCTTCTAGCTTGACTCGAATTGTCAAGGAGCTCGACATCAACTAGGGTCCTGAGCGGCGATTTTTCCATGCCTTCGTCGTCCTCAGGAGACTGTTCCACCTTTATGCACTTGTCATTCTCCCTCGCTTGATATGTTGTCGCGTTCACCAAATGGTATAGTATCCTGTCGGATTAGTCGTCGTCCGGAGCCATTCCGTTGCCGGCGTGCCGCCTGTTGCACGTGGCCCCACCGTACACCAGGCGCTTCAAGGAGTGTTACTGATGGTGGAATCTAAACTGCTCACCCGTCAGCGCGTGCGCGACGATCTGGACGAGGGCACTGGGGCAAGTGGTGGAAGCGCCAAAAGTAGATAGATGGCGATGCGGGCGGATTTATGAGCTGTTGCTTGTAGCAAGGTTCTGTGGCATGGTTTACGACAACGTCGAAGTGCTGGGTGGCGACCATAGTCTGTACTCGTCAGCTCCTTACTGGTATCTCGGGTAGGAGAATCCGGCTTCCGAACCGTCGGGGGTGATAGGGCCGCTGCTGATGCTCCATGTGTGCGAGCAGTCCATTGGTGATGGTCTTCGTAAGTCTGATATCGCCTGTATATTCTTTTTTGTCCTTCGTCTCGTCAATTTCCTGGCCGATCCCGTTAATGTTCGCTCACATGACTGTGGGGAGGAATCTAGCTGGCGATGGCTATATCTTGGCCTTGGACCATCGAGTCGACGATACCTGTCTGTCCGGCGTGAGCAACTGATGCTGCGGTGAAATTGTACTTCGCCATCTTTCTCGGGACTTTCAAAGAGATTAGCCTCCCTTGTACAGTATTGCACCCTGATATCATTCTGACCGGGTATGGCGCCGTCACGTCTTTGTGGCTTCTTAGGGTGGGCGCAAGACAGTCGTGGTTGGCAGTAGCGCTTGGGAAATTACCCTGAGATGATTAAATATACTCACTCAACTTTACTATCGTCGCTTACGAAACAGTACTGTACGCATTGGGATAATCGACTGACATCCACCGTCTCCTGAAACAGGACTTTGATATACAGGCAGGAAAAGAGAGCCTGTGTGATTCATGTCGGAGACGACCTGAATTTTTTAACGAAACTGCCGTGAGCATAATAGCAAACTGCACTGCAAATTCTCTTCCACAGACGACGATCTGATGAGAGTACTTGGTATTTAGTTCAGGTAAAAGCAATTTAATGAGAGATGGCGTACATTCTGAGGTTGTGGACTTGTGGACATGGCGTCCCTTCCGATCATCGATCACATTCTCATGTGCTCTGCATGACTACTAGCATGACAAGCTCGAAATAAGTCCACGGGCATTTTCCAAGGTAAAATCTTGAACCTTGCACAATGTTCCTCGCCTATATGTACTATATTTGTCAGGAGCTGGGCTTTCGTCCAAAATTACAAGACGACGACACAGTTGGTATGTGTCACTAGGAATACCACATCCACAATTCAGGGACGACATGAAGAGGCAGGATTCATAGCAGCATTGATGTCGCAGAAAGTCATGACCTTCCTGTAAATGTGGGCAAGACGCACCTCGTGATCCGCGGACGTGTCGTAGTTGCGAGCGCCAAGAGATTAGATCGATCAGATAACTGGCTGTAACCGAGGCCTCGGATACTAGCTAGGATCATCAGATCATTCTCACACAGTTGCCGCAACGGCTGCCGCCGATCATCCCCCCGTCTTATAACGAATCGCCGCCTCCCGTCACTAATGAACGTTCACAACATCACCTATTTTCCCGTCGTCAACACCTAGCGCGCCCATCATGAAGCCGTCAACAACCCTAAGCGCCCTCACCGCCCTCTCCACCACCGCCTTCGCAACCTCCACTAACCCACCAGCCCACATCCTCACTAACCCGACCCCCGAAGCGCCCCTCATCGAACGCCTGCGCATCCCCACCTCGCAAGAATCCGCCATCCTCGCGCGCCGCATCCTAGCTCTCACGCCCCTCGCGACCCTCTCGACCGTCTTCCCCCAAACCTCATCGTTCTCCAACGATGCCGACACCCTCGAGCGCCGCCCCTCGGGGCTCAGCGGCGTGCCCATCGGGCTCATGGACTACATAGCGGACTGCGACGCCGCCGAGACCGGCAACCCGACGATCCTCGCCATCAGCATCGCCACGAGCTTCAAGAACGTCGCCGCGGGGAGCAACATGAGCATCAGCGTGAGCTGGGCGCCGCCGTATCCGCCCAAGAAGCGCATCGAGTCTACTACTTCACTGCTCGGTCGGCTTCGGAAGTGGTGGTTTGGTAGTGGTGACGAGGCTGCACCTTCGCACGACCCCGTGCCGTACAGTGCAGCCAACCTCCCGCGCTTCTCGCTGCTCGGCTACCTTGAGCCCATCGCGCCCGACAGCGAGGCGGAGGCTGATGCGCTGGAGTCGTGTTTCTTGAAGAGTCACCCTGATGCCAAGTATTGGTTGCCGGGGAATCGTATCCACGCGAGTGAGTGGGTGCGGCTGGTGGTGACGCAGGTGTACTGGATCGGAGGGTTTGGTGACCGTGCGTATATTGGCTGGATACCAGTTGACGAATGGCGGAACGTCACACGCGAGGAGTGGGAGGGCGTCGAGCTACCTGGGGAGAAGCCTGGCTGGGACGAGTGGAGTGTGAAGCGAGGCGCGTGGGAGGTTGAGCTTTGATTGTTTTGTCCATGGCCGAACCTTTGGAGATGAAGAGGGTAATTGTAAGTGAGCTATGTACGGGGATACAAGGAACATAAATATGGTTCAATGGGAGGTGTTCTGAATAAGCGTCACTCGTTCTGCATAGTGCGCTCAAGCCACAAGGCGTTGTACTGGCTAGGACATTTTGTCTCGGACGGGGTGCTCTGTTCTTTTCCACATGATATACAAGACTGTCATTATTCCTAGATTGAGCACAAATGCATATGAGCAATCTGATATTTTCAACACATCGAATTATGTACGCTGGACGAAGGGTCTTGCCGACGTCGTGCTAGACTAATATCCTTCCTTTGCCAGACTTGCTTTGGCTTATGTTGTGCCTTTTCCAGTTCATGCTTGTGACAAAACCGCAGTTGCCTTGTCGTTGATCAAATCAAGTACGCTCGCTCGCAAAAAGGGGTATCGTAAACACTTCACCTGTGCAATGCGAGTTCTTTTTTGTCCGGTAAAATGGACGCCATCGTCACCAAATCGTCTAGTCCACCCTAATAACCACCCTCCACCCCAGAGCACCCGCCTCCCGAATAGCGCAAGAGAGACACCCTCGTCTCCTCCGCGATATCATCGCATTCCATCCTCTCTCGGCGCAAATCGACCTTACAAGTATCTCCATGTCACTGCCAAACTGCCTACGCCGGGTCTCGTTGTGCATCTGATACTCGGCCGCGCCGCCGTTCTTCTGATCAAAGTCTGTGCCTCTTCTGTGCAGAGGTGTGGGAGATTCACCGCTATCCCCGCTTATCGAGGACTGCCGGCTGGATTCGCTGAAGCTCGCGCTGGCTCTACTTGTCACGGGCGAAAGAGGGATCTCGTGAGCCTCAGGTTGGGCTATAAAGTTCGTGATGGCGTCGATCACTAGCACACGCGGTGGACCGGCGCTAGCGGACGAAGGTGTAATGCTGGGGGAGTGGTTGGTAGTTGGGTCGGACAGAAGCTGCTCTAGAGTCCAGTTCGATTTTGCGATGAGCTCGGAGAGGTGAATGGCTGTGTATGTGTAGTATTTGTGAAGCGGGTGGCCTAGAGATAGCGTCAGCGATAAAGAGGTAAACAGTCCAAAAAGGAAGAGGAACTCACAGGTGATCTTGGTATGGCCAGACGATGACCGGCTAATACCAGGCATTGGGTTTCCAGGTAAATCGATCTGCTGTATGGTCGGGCTGGAGGGCGACTTGAGGATCTTGACGTGGTGCGATGGCACACATGGATGAGCTGTGACAAAGTATACGTCTTTGACAACGTGAAACGTGTGCTCTTGATCCTCGTCATCCTCCCAAGTCGTCACGTTGAAAGTAATGGACGGCGTGAAGGTCTTGATCTCAGGAACCACGGTTTCGTATGAGAATGGAGTGGCGATTTCGATTGTCGGTGTGGTTTGGACAGAATCGAGCGGAGGCTCAGCCAAGTTGAGCGACCTGAGCTCGACGCTGATAGTTGGCGGCGGCGTGCTGTAGTTGTTCTCGAATGGGATGATGAAGTCAGCTGGGAAGACCGAGTCTCGATCTGAGCCCCCAAGCACCGAAGATTCGCGCTCGACGGCGAGCTTGCCCCAGATTCTGGCCTGCTTTCCCGTCTTCTTGACGTCCTCTGTGGATAATCAGTGTCTTTGAAATCGTACGGTGCTTGTTGCATTTCAGAGGCTTACCAGGAATCTCCTCGGCGTCAATGTTCACCCAGCCATTGCCGAGGCCATCAGGCAATACGTCGCTCGATATCCAGCCCATACATTCGACCGCCCCCTTACCCGCAGCAAGCACCCGACCCACAACACAGGCCGTGCTCCAGAAGCTCTTTTCGGAGTACACAAACCCGCCACATAGGTTCGCCATCGGCCCTAGCTTCTGTATCGCGCCGATGTCGTTCTCTAGAAGAGTCGACATCATGAAGTGGTAAATTCCCTCGCCTGGTAGCATCAACCCAGACACATAGCTCTTGGACAGCCAGCCAGCAGGATGAAGCGCGGCACCGACTTTCTGCCGCCTGGACTGCTTCCTCAACTGTGACGCGTTCTTCTTCAAGGCAAAGTACGAGGAGTCTTTCGACTTGACCGAGAAGGAGGTGAACGGCGTCTCGAAAGGTGTGTGCAGCGGCGTGCCCTCCATCACCGCGCGGCAATTGTCCGATATCAGGGTGGACTGCATGTCGATTTCAGGCCACTTGAGCCTTCTCGCAAAGTGCGTCAAACCGCGAACCTGCCTGTCCCAATATTTTCCTTTCATGACATAGATGGGTGGCTGCTTGTTATGGTCCTGCTGTTTCTCGTGGTGTCTCGAATGTGGACGATCGCTTGTAAGCGCCATCTTGTTAGTCAAGTTCGCCAACCAGCCTCTCGGATGCTCATTCTCGCCGTTGGCGGACGGCTGCGCCTTTGTGATATCGATGTTCTCCAACCAGGATCTGGCCAGATGCAGCGACCATTTCACAGCTGGGTTTGCGTCTCTCTCGAACTTGTGGATCTCGGATGGCCTCACATTCTCGGGTATCTCGTCACCTTCTGTAATGGTGTCCAGTCGTACAAGCAACTCGCAGGCCAACAGGATCTGAAGCAGGAGCCAATATCTCTCCTCATGCAGCCCCTTGGTATCCTCCGCGTCAGAGATCGAGGCGCCATCACTAACGCTGTCCCCGTCATCATCCGCCGTGCCCCATAATATCTGTCCCAGTCGGATCCTCCACTCGACTCGGGAGAAGTCGATCCATACATTTGGAGTGGCAAGAACTTTGACCAAATGCAATACCTGTACGGACAAGCTGTAGGGGTCGGCGTACTTGGGCGGGTGCAGAATCTGCGTGAAGAGCTCTTTGTACAGCTCGTGGCACGAGCTTCGGTCCCTCGGGTGTTTCTGCTCTTGATACCTTTCCGCGTTCTTCATCAGGTGGTCCAACACAGCAGTCTCATCAAGCCTCCTCAAACCGTCCTTGCTCGCAATGAGGCCTTTTCTTGCATCAACAATGACTCGATCCTTGGCCCCCAGACTATCAAAGCCCCACTGCTCCTCTTGCAGAGCATCAGACACGCCCAGCTCCAGCGCGGCTTGAAAGCCCATGGTGCCCTTCTCCAGCCCCTGCATGCTGAGCATGTTGGGCCGCTCGCGACATCGCGGGTAAAAGTGAGCACGCCGCCTCTCCGCTACCTTACGGGTCGCTGATGCTGACGGGCCGCGACGAACATCGCGTGTGATGTGAGGCCAGGCGGTGATGCAGCTCCATGCTTCATCCTCGATCTGGGTGTGGTCGGTGAGATCGCGAATAGCGAGCCCCTCGTCCCATGGAAACGCGACGGATGGATGCGGTGCACCGGTGAAGTGACCTTCGGACCGATCGAAATACTGTGGAGCACCGGAGAAGAGCTTCTCGATATCCACGCTCGATAGTGTAGCCATGATGCGGTTCAATCGGAGGAATGACTTCGGGCCGGTGGTGGCACCAGAAGTCGTGTTTGTTGTCCCTGTTCTGTTATGATCTTCCGGTGGAGTTGGCGGCAGTGGCTTATTGTGATCTGCTGGTGGAGACTGTGAGGTCTGTCTCGTGTGGTGAGAGTAGGAACCTTTTCCAGAGCTCGGTGGTGATGAGTTCGAGATCTATGTTGACCGGAGGACGCGAGTGTGTTTCGTCAGTCATGGAGATACCGCAATTACATGAATTCCGTTTCCGGTTTGACAGAGAATATTACTGTTGAAATATGAGGGGGCTTGAGAGAATGAGGAGTAGTTCAGTGACACCGGAGTAGGTAGTTGATGGACGGTCTACAAGCAGTGGTGCTATGCAACGCGATAGTACAATGCAGTTGCAAACGTTAACACCCAAGAAGGAAGAAGGGAGATAGATGCATGAATCCGAGGCTTGAGTTAACTGGGATTTGACATGTTGCTAAACGGCACTGCCGCGGTGCGGCGAGAAGGAAGTCACGCGAGCGATGGCATGAATGAGCCGAGTGCCAAATGCAGGACGGCGCCGACGACCGAGGAAGCGGGACCTTCTCTGGACCACCAAACTCAATGCGAGGGCAGTTGCAGGGGGTTGATGGGCTGATCAACTCTAGAAATCTGGGGTAAATGTGGGGTTAAAGCAGGGGTCCGAGACCTGAGCACACAGGTGGTGGCGGGCTTGTGAAGGCATAGGCGAAAATGATAGGGACAGTTGAGCCAGGCTTGGAAAATGACCGATCCTCTCCAGCGGGTACACATATATGGAAGTGGGTGCTGACTTACCACTGTAGCAGGTGTTACAACCACACTCGGCGTATCCAACTTCCTGCTTCTTCGCGAGAACCCACGCTTTAGCGAAAGGCTTGGCAACCTCTTCAATTTCGGAAAAGCCCTCGACGAATTCGAGTGCACGCCTTCATGTACCACTTGAGGTCCCGCGTCGCTATTCGGCCGTGGTCCCTTACGCTCATCCTGCGCTTGCTGCAACACCACGCTCCCCCGAGCAGCGGACCGTGATTCAGAACCCAGAGACCGCTCTAACGCCGCCAGCGATGCTTTCCTCGCCATAATCCTCGAAGGCACTTCCTGCCTAGCAGGCCAGTCATCCGTGGCACGCTGTGGAGCTTGTGACCACGTCTGTGCCTGCGCTTGCACCCGAGCCTGTGGGCCGCGGCCGCGGGCACCGGCAACATCCGGCGATTCACTCGTGCTCCTGCGCGCCGGCCAACTCAACCTTGCCGGCCCATCCTCCGCATCGCCGGAAGCCGCGCCGTCACAGTCCCCGCCGCCGAGCCGCAATTGCGTCGACCGGCTGCGGAACCGGCGGAACGGGTCGTGCGCCGAAACATAACGGTTCAAGCGGCCCGTGCTCGTACTTGGCGGCCGTTGCGGAGTCTGGCTGTGCCGCCGCCAGGGCCCGGTCGCGACCGTCGGCGGGGCGATGGTGGGCTCGTCGCTGGTGCTGGCGAGGCGCGCGAGGGCCTCTGGGTCCACGTCGCGCGGCCTCGTCGCCGGTGGTGGCGGCGGCGATGAGTTGGGCGCTTCTGTATATGGCAGGCGTGTGGCGTCGCGCGGCGACTTGTCTTTGTGGGCGCTCTGGTCTTTGCCGGCTGCCGGCTGCTGAGCTTGAGCCGACTTTCTCTTCCTGCTGAAGAATGTGCTCAGCGAGGGCATTTTCCTTGTGCCTCAAACGCTGTCTGTGGCCTCATGAACGTTGAGCAACGACTTATGAATGCGTGCGATGGCTGGCGGTGAAGCACTGTATCTCGGATGGTGTTGGCAGCGGCCTGCTCCGTGCAAAGATCCGAGTATCCGGCCGTTGGCAGCGTGGCAGCAGCGTGACAGCTCTGTGACAAATCGCAGGCTGCAGGAACGTTCGATTTCTAAACTCTAAATGAGGCGAGCTGAAAGAGGAATGCTCAGGAAGCCGACGTCACGAGGGATGTGATAAGGCTGAAAGAGAAACCCACGATGTGCAAACGGACGACTTGATCCAGAAATAAAGCCCGAACGCTGGTTGCACAAAGATCGGGCTGAATAGCATAAAATCTTGGTACGGGTGGATGAAAAACATGGCACTGCAAGTCAAGCAAGAAAAAAGTACCGAACCCAAGAAACTGCACGTCCAAACAAAACAAGCCCCCACGAAATGACGCCCAGCAACAAGTTGGACAACTGAGAGAAGCCTGGCTCATTTGCTGGTAATTGCTGGCGACTCGTCTATTCGACACGCCAGATTCAGCTCATTTACAGCGAACACCCTCGCCCAACCACAGGACATGGCATAGGCTATGCACAATGCTGCCCAATGGGACCCTGTTATGCGCGCCTCACACCCGATGACACCCTTGCAGCACACCAGTGTCAGCGGTGGATAGCGCGGGATGTTTTGCCTGCTGCGGTGCGCGGTGGGAGTGCTTGATGGGTCATGGCAATCATGGACATATACGAAGCAATCTCGCCGGCTCGCGTGCGGGAGGCGAGTCGTTTGGACGCGACCGCGAGGAGCGGATGCATGTCAACAAATGCCACAGACGCATGCGGTGGTCCCTGCTGCATTGCAGCGAGTGTTCTCTGACCTGAAGCTGGCGCTCTGACACGAGGCATTGCTTGTTATTGTTAACAATTATGCCAAGTTTCTTGTCAGACGGTCAGACGGATTGGCTGCATTGCTGCAGCCACGAATGTTCTCCACCGTCGGTTGAGCGGCAGAGCGGCCGAGCATCCCCGAATGATGGAGCAGTGTTACATCGCCCACAGTCCCGAATGTTCCAAGATTGCTGATCAAGCCACAGGGTGCAAGCCACAAGTTTGGCAGACTCGACCGTTGTGAACCGTTTTTATATTGTGCAATTACATTCATTGTCATGCAGTGGTTGAGAGACAAAAATGGTGTGACTATACCAGCTGCTGCAATTCGACGACTCTTGCTTTTCTCTTGTCTTCACCGCGAGGCGGTTTCTTCTGCCTTCGCCTCCAGCCGACTTCACCGCTTCTCCTCCACTTCCTCTGAAACGGATGTCGTCTTCCAAGAATTCTAATATAGATGTTGCGCCACTTCTTCCCAGTAGCACCGAGGCGACGATGCACAGCATCCAGCGGCGAATGTCTCGGGTGCGAGAGACATTTGCGCGTGATGCCCGGTCGTGTGCAATCTAGAACATGATACGAGCGATGTCGCGTGGGTGAAGAGTGTCTAGTAGGAGCTCACCGCCGCTGTGCTCCGCAAATCGGTCTGGCAGGAAGGACTCCTGAATTGTCCGATGGTCGTATAATGTTCCGCGTGGAAGTTACGTACAACATGTCCATGTTGAGCAGCGTTTCGCATCATCTGCGGTCCCCCGCCATGGTTCAGCACCGGCTATAATGTTGCAATACCCAAAAGGGAAAGAGGATAGCTGAGCTTCCAAGGCTCACAGCCAATTCTTGCGAGGCTTAGCCAGGCGACACCACCGGCTGTCACAGACCGAAATGCTGTCCGTCTCCCCGTCGGTGCGGATATCAAGGCTGCCGTCGGCAACCATATCATCCTCCCCAGCCTCAGCGAATTGGTCCAGAAAAGCGTGCGTGATCTGAGGACCAGGGCGTGGATTGACAAAGACCACAGTTCCTTGAGCCAGATCAAGTGGCTTGGAGTTGAACGTGATGGTCCGTCACATCCTGTGCCTTGTCTATACTCCAGTAGGTCGTGTACTCCAGTAGGTTGTGGAAACCCACCTCTGGAAGTAAACTTGACCCATAGTCGGTTGGTCCAGGCTGTCCGCCACGCCCCAACGCAGATAGTGTCAAGATCAAGCCGCGGGTGTCTCGTGAATGACAATCAAAAGGTACTTCGTATCAGGCACGATGACCAACTCCTGCTTCCTAGTGCGCACACGCAGCAGCTTCAACTCGTCCTGTATATGTCAAACGTCAGCTTCACGTTCAGATTTCCCATTCAACACCACATCGGTCGGCACAGATCGTAGAAAGCTTTGATACACGCACCTCGCCATCCAAACCATCAACTAGCCCACCGGCTGCATTCACAAACTTCCAGACCATCTCGGCCAGCTCCTCCGCGCCCTGTGTTTCGCTATCGACCTGCGCCGCGGTGACGGCCGCCGGATCATCTGGAGGCGGCTGTGTCTGTTGCTGCGTGGACTTGGCGGTGTGGATGAGCGAGATCTGTCCCGCTGTCTTGAGGATTGCGCCGGTGGTGCGGTCGAGCGCGATGGTCGCTTTGACGCCGGGCTTTTTGGAAAGGCGATTGAGGGTCTCTTCGAGAGCGTCGGCGCCGTTGGTCTGCAGGGAAGTGGTCAGTCTTGCGCTGCATTGTCTCGATCAACGGCGGAAGGAACCTACAGTACTGAGTTCCGCCATTATGTAGGTATTAGAAGTCGAGATGATCGAGTGAATGGCGTCGTCTGATTGATAATTGTCGCGACCGTGGCGCTTTGGTAAACAAAGTCAATTACTAGTAGCCGGGCAACACAAGCAAGGAGCGAGCTAGCATCCTTCCGCGGCCCGTCCCAGAATGTCTTCAAGGATGTCCATTTTGCCATTTCCTCGACGTCTTATCTCCGAAGTCTGGACATCTTCTCTGAAATTATCTACACCGCCTTTGCCGAATCTGGAGTACTTTCAACGTCTTTGAAGAAGTTTCCTCTTGCAAACATGTGAGTACAAATTCCAACGCCACAAATTTTGCGTGGTCTTCCTGCTGTATATGTGGGAAATCAATAATCGGAGTCTGATTATGTGTCCAAAGAAGCCACAATGGGGTCTAGCAATCGGAAGAAGAAGGAGAAAGCAAAGGACTTTCAGGTGAGTCTCGTCCATGTTGTCGCCCTGATTCAGAGTCTAACAAGGATATAGAAACCCAAGTTGAAGGTCGGCAAGACGAAAGCTAAGCCTTCCAACTTTACGGACACAAGCTTCCAGTCGAAGTGTGAGTTAGCGTCTTTCCTTGACACGGAGCTTAGGCGGAATGTGATCCTGAAGGAGGCTGCCCCATGGGAGTGTTTGGACAAGAGGCGAGTGCGGTCGAAATGCTGTTTCGGGTGGTGCTGTGGCAGAACCTGGACTCGGAGGACTCGGAGGACTCGGAAAGGAGAGTTCTGATGCCTCGTAGCCTGGCCTCTCCCTCGTCGTATTGGCATAACCTGGGATAGTGCTCAGCCTCCTGCAAAGGCCGTCTCTGGGACAAGCGACCTCTTGTGGCTGTTCGCTTGCTGTTACTGACTCCTTTCAGCCATCTCCGTCAACCAACAATCACTATCTGAGACCGCCCCCGACGCGCTCGCAGAGTTCAAACACAATCTCTCCCTCGCCACCTCACGAACAGATAAACAGCGCCGCGAGGCCCTCTCCTACCTCGTCTCAAAACTGACCTCCAACCCACCCATCAACCCCGTAGGCACCTACACCATACTCGACAAACTCCTCCCACTCATTACCGACATCTCCTCGTCCGTACGCACCCCGCTTCTCCGTCTCTTCCAAGCCCTGCCGCCCGGCGAGGTCGCCCCGTACGCCGACAGAGTCGCAAAATGGGTGCGTCTGGGGATGCTGCACCTCTCGGCTGAGGTTCGCCACGACGCGCTCAAGTTCATGGAGTGGCTGCTCGACGCCGCGGGTGAGCCGCTGCTCGAGACAGCCGGTGGCTGGACGAAGACTCTCGAGGCATTCTTCGCTATGATGGGATGGAAAAACGATCTCCCCGGCAAAACCACCGCAAGCTGGACGTCCGCGCCGAAGACCACCTTTGGCGCGGACAAGGGCGGTTCGAGCTATGCAGCGCAGATCGCTGTGCTCTCGAAGTTCGTGGCGCTGGGACTTGAGCAGCCGCCGCCGCTGGGCGAGCTGACGGATGAGACAAAGCGGGAGCATATCTACGGTCTGCCCCAGGGCCCGAATCCGTTCGCGTATCTGTCGCTGTTCGGGCCGCCGCAGGATGGCGAGATCTGCGCGGACGTGGAAGAGCGGCAGAGAGCGTTTTGGAGGTGGTCGGACACGGTGAAGAGGAGAGCTGGGGAGGCCAAAGGAGAGGGCGGATCTGCTGGCCGCGCGGCGGGTGAGCTGCTCAATGTCGTGGAGGATGGCATGGACGGCTACGAGCATATTGAGATGGAAGAGATGTTGTGGTAGGCTGGTGCTTACTGGCGGAGTATTGGGCATTCATGCCTTGGAATGTCACCCGCTGGCATGGCTGAGGTCGATGGATCAAGCAGAGGTACGCATGAGCGACTTTCATACTGTCAGCAGTCTCTTCATCAACTTCTCTGAGGCATGACGTTACTCACCTCACGTCTTTCATTGTCGTCCACGCAACAAACCGCTGTCATCCTTTTCCGTCATGTTGCAAGACTTCAAATTGAAGCGCAGACAAGGTTTTATCGAGGAAACCGACAAGACAAACACGGTGCCTGCTCATGGCATGTGACCGTTGACTCACACAACATATCTCGGGCTCGATCTTGGGCTACTTTTGTGTCGTTCTTCGTGAATTCCAGCCAGTCTTGTGGGATTTCACCGCCATGGCAGCCTCGCTTGACTGTCTACACCAAGCCTCTGGGTTTCCAGATGATTGAGTCTCCCGTACGCATCAGACGGTGCAATGGTCTTCTCTATGCAGCTTCCAATATCTATACGTCATGTCTACATTCTCCACCCACAACTTCGCTGTCGACTGAGACCCTTCGGTGTCCCAAGCCATTATTGGCCACAGTATTGTCGCTCTTCCTCAAGCCATGGTACTAGTATTCCATACAAGTGTTGAAGAGAGCAAGACGTATTGGTCTTCTACTTCAGTAATGAACTTCAAAGCTGTCCTCCATCTCACGTTGGTTCGCCATGAAGTCCTCTCCGTGGTTAAGAAGACAGTCTCCAAACTCTTTACTGACGAGATCGTTTTAGGGTATCAGACGCCCAACATCCTGCGACTTTTAGACAATATAGCAATCAAGGCGCCCTTTGATCACAACAGCTTCCGGTCAAAGAGATGCACAGTTTACTGTGTGCAGCCAAGATCTTCATGGCTGCTTCATGATCCCACATTCTCATTCCCCCTCTGACCAAACCCCAACAAATCCAGGCAGCTGCCCTAGACCCCTTTCCCAAAAAGATTCCTACCTAGTGATTTCCAGAGGGTCATCCCCTGCAGCTGCTTTTGGAGGAAGATGTGGAGCAGGTGGTAGCCCATGTCTTCTAGTTGTCTCTGTGTCGACACGACCACCACACCGCCGCTCTTCGGTGAACATCCACGGGCCACAACGACATCACCACCCTCATCGATATCCTCTAGACTTCTTTACGACAACGAGTACACACCCCAATCCACGCCTTCCATTATCCCAGCCCGTTTACGTAACCACGGACGCAGCTGCTGCCCGTGCCTCCAAGTCTACCGCGATTTGCAGCTTGACTGTGTGAGGCTTCTTTCTTCCTTCACCCCAAAACATCATCTTGAGGTTCTGCAATCACTTCCGTCCAGTCCGCCCCTCATCCTTCGACCCTTGAGCCTTCTTTCTCATCGTTGGTTTCTTCAACACTCTTTCGAGTCGCGCAGATATCTTCAGCGTACAGTTTTCGATTGTCTCTTCGAGATCAAGGTAAGCAATGTCAGACCCCGATCCGCGGCCTTGAAGCGTCACCCCACTTCCTCCTTCCCAGCCATCCACACAAGCACAACTTCGCTGGTGGTATCGAGCAGTAACACAGTAAGACTCCTTACGTACTCCCATCTACTGGACACTTATGAGCACCATCTTCGGTATCAACACCACTCTCTGACGGTCTTGGCCGATCAATGTTTGGGTGATCAGCTTTGTCTGCCTCTGTACATTCCTTTTTGACTCCCCCTTAAGAACAACAGCAACCCTCTCACCAAGCCTTATTTGTGTAAGTATTCCTCCTTGCACAAGCACTCGCTCTGTCCTTCAATCTAATTCAATATCAACTGCACAGTCCCTCTTGGTTGCCTTTGGCTTCATCATTGTCTGCACATTGAAGTCTATTGGTGAAGATCTTACACATAGGCTGCTCCTTCCTCATGTGTGTTCCTGGCCTTGCTCCGAGTCTGAGTTCCTCTTTTCCCCAGCAAGAGCCCTCCCTCTCCTTTGAATCGTTGACTGGGACAGTCCATCAGAGGTTTGGCAGCAGTCAGAATTTTTTCTGCCTTCAGCTTGCAGCTTGTCTCTCAGCCTTTCCCTACCTTCTTAACATAACAACAAGACATCCACCAGTCAACCTTCCACTTGGGCCTTCCACTCCAGTAACTGACAGCCTCATCAGCAGCTACTGGTCACTGAACATCCTTCAGTCCCATCCTCACCCAAGAACTATCAGTCGTTTTTCGTCACTCCTCTGTGGTGAGTATTAATTGACCCCTCTTCTACCATACACCTCACTCCCATCTCATCTTGCTATCTTCCCTCAGCAACACTTGCTCTGAGAACGATACTCCTCCAACTTCATACCCGTCCGCCCAACTATCCGTTCTAGGTTTCCTTGCATTGAGCGTATTATTGCTCGCAAGATTGTCTTGCGCTCCTGCTAATACGTCACCCACACCAGATCCACTTCCAAGCATGTCTTCTTGGAACACCCCTATCAACTCCGGTGGCGCCGCCGCCGGTGCCTGGGAGACCAACAACGACTCGGCCTGGCCCACTGGCAACTCTGCTTCCGCCCCTGCCGGCGAGCCCAGCAACATCGCTCCTCATGCGGTCAACGGCGGTGGTGCTACTAGCAACGCCGATCCTGCCGGCGGCGACCCCGAGGCTGCTCCTGGTGAAGATTCTGCTAAGGGTGCCAACGAAGAGTGGGAGGGCCACGAGAAGTCTCAGTACAACTACGAGGACTTCCAGGCTCGTGACGGCGATTATGACGGTGACGCTCGCGTGTACCACTGGGACGGTGAGGAGGGTGACATTGGCCCCGAGTTCCCCGAGCTGGAGCTGGAGATCTTCGGGCCCCCGGAGCAGCGCGAAGAGGTGTTCGGTCCCGAGATTCATAGGTGAGTCCTGTCTTCCTGCCATTCGTCCTTGTGCTTTGCTGAATTTTGTCATCAGAATCACCCAGATCCAGGTCGAGCAAGAGGGCATAAGCCGCATCAAGCCCATCACGACCTTCGACGACGCCAAGCTTCATCCCGCGATGCAGAAGAACGTCGAGCTCTGTGGCTACAAGGTCCCCACCCCGATCCAGAGGTACTGCCTTCCTGCCATCGGCACCGGCAACGATGTCATTGGTGTCGCGCAGACTGGTAAGTTCTCTCGTTCGCCTTCTTGGCATTCTGGTACTGACAAGAACTTCCAGGCTCTGGCAAGACTGCCGCTTACATCATCCCCATCCTCAACAAGCTAATGGGCAAGGCCAAGAAGCTGGCAGCTCCTCGTCCCAACCCGGCCGAGTACCGTCCCGGTTTCGACCCCGTCATTCGCGCCGAGCCCCTGGTTTGCATCGTGTGCCCCACTCGCGAGCTGGCCATCCAGATCTTTATGGAAGCCCGCAAGCTTTGCTACCGCAGCATGCTTCGCCCTTGTGTCGTGTACGGTGGTGGTCCCCTCCGGTACCAGATCGATCAGCTCTCTCTGGGCTGCGACATCCTCATCGCCACTCCTGGTCGTCTTATTGATTTCATGGATCGCCCCAACAACCTGACCCTCCGCCGCTTGAAGCACATGGTCATCGACGAAGCCGATGAGATGCTGCACGGTGACTGGGAGGAGGACCTGGGCAAGATTCTCGGTGGTGGTGGTGAGTTGCAATCTGCCCGTGACTGACCTTCCGAAACTAACACATCGAGCAGAGCAGGACGTTGGCAACATTCAGTACATGCTGTTTTCTGCCACTTTCCCCAAGGACCTACGTGAGCTTGCCGCCACTCACCTGGCCACTGATCACGTTCGCTTCAAGGTTGGTCGTGCTGGCAGCACTCACGGCAACATCCGACAGGTCATCATGAACGTCGAGCCATCAGCGAAGCGCCAGGCTTGCCTGGATCTGCTCAACTCTATGCCTCCTGCCCGCACCATCATCTTTGTCAATTCTAAGCGTACCGCGGACGAGCTGGACGACTTCCTGTTCAACCAGGGCATGCCGACCACCTCCATCCACGCTGACCGCACTCAACGCGAGCGTGAGGACGCCATGCGTGCCTTCCGTGGCGGCAAGTCGCCCATCATGATCGCCACTGGTGTCTCCGCTCGCGGCATTGATGTCCGCAACATTGTCCACGTCATCAACTACGACCTTCCTTCGGTCGTCCACGGTGGTATCGAGGACTACACTCACCGCATTGGTAAGCAAAAGCCTTGTCGATGCTTGTGATTGAAGCTTGCTAACCAACCGTAGGTCGTACTGGTCGCATCGGTCACCGCGGCTTGGCCACCTCGTTCTTCACTGAGCGTGACGAGGAGCTTGGCTCTGTCCTGGTCCGCACTTTGCTTGAGACCGAGCAGCCCGTGCCTGAGTTCCTCGCTCACCACGTTCCAGAGGGTGACGACCTTAAGGTTCTCAAATTCGAGTCCGAGAACGAGATTGGTATCGCCTTCGGTGATGAGGGCGATAACGATGCTGCTGGCGGTGCCTGGGGAGCTCCTGCTGGTGACGATGCTGGTGATGCCTCCACTGACGCTTGCGGTGGCGGCTGGGGTGCTCCGGCTCCTGCCGAGGATGCCTCTGCTGGCGGATGGCGAGCTCCTTCTGCTGCTGCTCCTGAGGCTGCTTCTGGTGGTTGGGGTGCGCCTCCTGCGACCAACGGTGGCGGCTGGTAAACAACTAGCCTCTTTCGTGACGTCTTTTTACACACTCGCTCGGGCTTGGTTTTATCACAGAATCTTGTACGAGTATCTAGACCATAACTTCTGATGGATTTGATAGTTTGTGGCTTGTGGTTGAAGTTTGCGTTGAGCTTGGAAGTTTGGGCAAATTGGTGGGCAGATATGCTTGAGGGCTCGTTAGAAGCCGCGATCTCAGGACATCGCGTAATCTTTGTCTTCTGGGGCTATCTCACAGAAATGCAACGAAAAGTTGAGACTACTTCTGTTTCTGCGTGATATTGTAATCCTGTGATGCCAGCATGCGGTCTACATCGTTAGTAAGTGACTTCGTTTGTGAAGTCTATTCCAGTCGCATGACAGTAGAGAGTCTCACGCTTTTGCCCTTGCCTTTCGATGTATATTAGTACGAAGCCTGTTGCATCTTTGATCTACAAGCGACTATGGTCCTAGAACTCTCCAATCAGCGCTATAAAGGATCATGACATGGACCCCAGAGGTTAATTCGTCCTTGTCTCCGTGGTGACCACTCGCTGTTCTCCCGGCCCCCGCGTGCGGTGTCAAAGTCGGTGTGATCTTAGTCGGTTCTTGGAGCTGTGTGGCTGCCGAGAAGTTTTCTTGCTCAAAGTCCGCGGCTTGAATGAGACACGAAATTGCTCTCTTCAAACAGCCATATTCGCTAGCACAGCACTACAGTGCCTCGGACTTAAGTGAAGCTGTGCTGTGCCCGATGTGAAGGTGACTGACAGGCAGTCTAACGACGTGAAGGTGTGCTACGTGCAGTCATTCACAGGTACTTAACCTGGGGGACACGCGCAGTGCATCAGAGCAGGTAGAACCCGCACGTGCAAAGCGTTCACGTGCTCAGGATCACGGGACCATCCACATCGGTGCTGAACTTCTGGTCAGTCGAGGTCCAGGGAACTCTGAGTCCTTACCGAAAGCTCGCGTGCCTAACAGGCGTGTCTCTTCTTGGAGAGTATTGTCATATTAACAGCTAGATTCATAGATCTGAATGCTCTCCCCGCCCCCTCACCGGCTTGGAGTATAGTCACGCCTCGGTCTACGCTTTGAGCAGAACAGGAGTCGATGAGCTGTGCGAGACGGATGGCTCGGCAAGGAGTCAACTCAGTTCGGCTTCCCGTTGCGTCTTGCCGTTCTGTGACTATTGCCCTTGCCAAAATCAGGAAAAGGACCAAGCTGGAGCTTCGTGTCTTCGTCAGCGGCGCGCGGCTAGCTTGGGTGCTAAATAGCTCTACACTGCAGGAGGCATCGGAAGGGGAACTGTGTGACGGGTTTCTCTGCTTGGACTGTCACACACTTGAAAAATCAACCAGATTCTTCACAATATTGGTAATTCTTGTTTATGGGACTTGGAAGGACGTGGTGTTGCGTTGAGACTACTAAAGTACATTCGTGTTGGCCTCAGCCCATGGCTACGATGGCCTCAAGGATCCTCTGCCAGTCAGGCTGACTCTCTTCAGACCGACCTACGAATTGAAAACCGGACGCAGCTAAACAGCAACAGGACGACCATTCATCTACAGACAGCTGAACCGATGGTCAGTGTCTCAGAGTAGATTCCCAAAGGTCATAATGCCAGTGGTGAATGTCTCAGAGATAATCATAGTGGTACTGCCAGGATGGCTGCTCTCTCGTCTAAATTTACGCACCATTTTTTAACACAAAGCCTTGTGCTGCTCGCGATGCCTCGAATGTGACCAAGAAAGAACTGACCAAACGCCGAAGCGTCCGGCGAGTGTAACATACCTGCTGTTGTTGCACTGGAACAGACTTGACAGCCAATTCCGCAAAGCCCACAGTGCCGACCAGGAGACCTTCCTCTGTCCTGTGCATGATGCATACATACACGCATGCGTCTGGAATGAGCGAAGACTCCGCACCAAGCCATCTCCGGCTCGCCGACCTATTTGACTCACCGGACATGATGAAACAGATTTACATGAATACCGAGACTTGATGAATGTTATGCTCACCTGATGCTTATGCGGGGTATAGACGTGTATTACGTACGATAGAGTAATCATTATGTTCCATGGTGTGAGCTGCGTATTCGCACCGTGTCCCCGTGTTGGGCTACTTGCCTTATACCGATGGGAGAGAATTGAGTTCGGTGTGTTGGAGCTCCAAGTTGCCCCTTTTCGGCTGAAGGGAGCCTACTTTCATCAGGCGAATTCAAAAAGGCCAGAGAGCGCGCATTCCTAATCGATCGCAATGTGCCACGAAGGGCGTGACCGGCTCCTCCGGAATGATATGGAGACACTGGTCGTCCAGTCACACAACACACACACGTACTGGGAGTAACGAAAGACTCTTGGTGCCGAGTCTATGAAGAAGAAATACTTGCCAGTGCCCATGCTGCATGTCAGGAGGGACGCCCATAGCCCCTGGCCTATCAAAGACCTGCAAAGTACCCTGGGCGAATTTCAGCCCTCGACCACAATGAAGTGCTCCGAGCCAGCTCATGCGAATAAATTGCAGTCAGCATACCCAAAGACGTTGAAATTCGGGTCACGCACCTGAATTGATACCCACAAGCAACAAGCCTAGACCCACAAGACCAAAATCGTCTCGCCGCCGTGCATCATCCACGCCAGCTCCAGGCTGCGAGGGTACCTCGCGTGAGGGCCGTGCCGAAACACTCGTGCGCGGATGCACACAAAGGAGCATCCGCCCCTCATGCACGCACGTTCCGCTGGGTTGGTCCACTCGGGTATCTATGCCTAGCACGAGACCATGAAGGCCTGTGAGTTCGCCAACGTCCAGTCGATCAGGTGGCGCCGGCGCATACACTCGCTCCTCGCGTGATAAAACTTACAAGCCAGAGCATGGCGTGACAACAAAGACCACATAGACCCGTCTCCTTTCACCTCCTGAGTCTTTGTGCGCACAGCGGGTCATCTTGCATCCTGCCTGGAGGAGGCGAGCGGGACGGCGAAACGGCGGCGATGAGTCACTGGGGCAATGTCAGCCAGCACAAAAACCTTTCTTGCGCGTCGTCGATGCCTGACCGGGAAATTTGAAGTGGACGGACAATGCAACAGCTTGCTTTGGTTGGCAGTCGTGCGCGCTTGTCTAAGCGCTTGACGGGGTCCGTGTGGTTGGCGTGAAGCCAACTTCCTCACGCGCACGATGAACGGTTGCATTGGAGATCGCTTGTGACAACGCATCGGTACAGGACAGCTGTGCAACGTGACTCTTCAAACCTTCGTCAATTTTGCTCGCCTGTTAATCAGTCGTTCGCCAGAGGGGATCGGGTAGCCAAGCTGAGGTACTTGTCGGTCGAAAGTTGTCGTCGGCTTAGCAGTATGTCCACGGCAGTAGTCGCCTGTTCTCAAGTGGGATTGGGTCACTAGTGAAGGTCATCGACTTCTCTGAGGAGGAATGGTTCAGAAAAAATTAGCTTAGGATGTATTCTCTTGCGTAAAGGAACAGCTCGAGCTTTCAGAAGCGAGTTCTCGCTCAACATGACTGCGAGCTAGTCTTACAGAGGAGTCGAATTTCGTCCAGGTCCATCGAGATAGGCCCGGAACTGATCTTCGTCCTCGTTGTCCAGAGTACATGACGTTAATTTCCGGCAGAGAGCCCAGAAAAGAATCCATGTCGGAATGATCCGCAGAGACGGCAGCCCGTTGGCTTTCGCTGAACAGGCGCCTGCCTCACCATCGGCCTTACCATACATTGGTCAAAATCTAGCTCCTGCTGCTGCCGCCAGCATAAGATCCTCACCACACCTCGATGAAGACATGGCAGTCATTCTCTTCTTCAGCCGTTACTACTCTCCTGACCGAATGTTTCCTTGACTCCATACCATGATATCCCGACCACCAAAGCAAATACAACTTACTTCTCTCACACTCATCGTACAAGGTGCATTCACACCGATATTCCCATGCAGGTATCACGTGAAGCCAGTAGACACCACTCCAATGCAAGCAAACCGCAGAGATGCGCTTTTTGACCCTTCGTCCGCTATGCAGGCCGGTGCACCGTCTGATGCTCCAGAAAGTGGTATCAAAAGCTCTCACCCATCTGAAAATTGGCGCGAGACCCCATGGAAGGTTTTAAAAAAAAGTAAATGTGATACGAATGATAGTGTAATTACGAGATTTGGGGGTGGTTCCCAATCTCAGTTCAAAATCCCCTCCCACATTCCGGGACCCTGATTTGGCATCGCAGGGGCCTGAGATTGTGTTGCTTCAGCAGAGCAGCACACTCGCTTCCGTCCCTCAGAAGAGAAGGCGGGAATCTGAGCTGGAGATGAAGTGCGAACGGCGGCATAGTCGCATCGCAACAGATCACGAACGTTGTCCTGAAGACCGATGTCGATGGATAGTGGCCGACTTCGCTTTGATCCTGCTTTGGGCGCTGAGGTCGCTGACTGCCTGGTGGCAGATGGCACGCTCCCGTGGGATTGCAATGCCTGAAGTGCATATGCGGCGTAAAGTGCCTGGGCAGCCTCCTGCAAAGCCTCGTCGTTATCACTCTGAACCGTCCACTCCTCCGCACTCACTTGGCCAGTGAAGGTGTTGGGCTTCACGCCATACCTCTCACTAACCAATTGCTTCGCAGAGCGACAGCGCGCCTGTACTCCAAGATTGGTTTGGTCCATCTTGACGTACGGCGCGCTAGCAAGCGACGAAATTGATGAAATTGAGGATGAGCGCGACGTCCCAGACAAATCTGACACCATGGACTCAGGTGAGGAGGCTGTCGATACGGAGGCGGCAAGAGACGGGCGGCGGGTGAGGTAGTTCACGGGCGACGAGGTCATGAAGCTGGGCCATTTGTCGTCCTGCTGCACCAAACCGGCTGCGTTGACAGCCATATTCATCGCACAACCGCGGTACAAATGTTGGGTTGGCGAAGGGTCGCGGACGGCACTGACTTGTGGTGTCAAGCGCGGAGTAGGCAAAAGCCCAAAGGCAGGAGCCATACGGGTGGCGGACTGAGCTGAAGCCGCGGAAGGCTCTATGATAGACGGTGTCCGGCATACCCTCGGTGTAGGGGTAGCGTCCCTGGAGCCAAAATTGCTCGATCCAAATGGGTACTCACCCGAATCGTCATGGACTGCAGCCAATACGGATCGGGGAGACAAAGACCGAGGAGACAATGATGGTACGCGAGAGCAGTCGCTCCGCGCCAGAACATCCTCCAGGTTTTCGAGATCGGGATTGAGCCTCCGGACAATCTTCTGAAAGAACGCGCACTGCTTTGAGAAGAGGTCCAGTTGGACCTCGTATTCCCTCTTTGCGGTAAACGAGCCAGAAGTTGGGGGTGTGGGTGGCTGAGATGGGCTGTGCTTCATGACGCTGTCGGTCCACCGATGGTAGACCTCTTCCGTGATATGAAGCTTCCAGTTCACCGCCAGCACGAATGCCATTTCATTTTGATTGATTTCGTTGGTGTTAAGACCAGAGATCTTACTCCATGCGCGAGCAGAGTAGTTCCGGTCTTGAAGATATTTTGAAGCCAGGATGAGCGCCGCGAGAAACATCCGGCGACCGCATTGCAGAGCACGGCTTGCGTGACAGTCATCGGTTTGCTCCATCGTGAAGTCAAGGGTTGGCAGTTTGTCCTTGATAAGGACTAAATAATAAAGGGCGACTTGGAGTGTCGAGTAACTCGTACGGGACCGGCGTAACGTCTCCTGGATGAAGGTGCGAAGCGGTAGAACGCTCGAGTCCCTTGCAGCCTCGGGGCACAAGGGCGAAGAGTTGGGCCATATTGCCATCACAATCTGAGTGGAAGAATCTGGAGAGGTTTAGAAAGTGCTCGACCCCAGTGGCCGATCTATGTCTTAACAACTTACCAACAAGGTTATCGACGAAATTGTGCTTCCGCTCTGTTTGCCTGACCAAGGGGGGAGGACAACCGCCCCGACTTGTCGCGATATTTGACGTGCGCCTCGGGTTCTGTCGGAGCGCGCGAGGAACTTCCGACACGGTGGCTTGCACAGTCGGCTCGGGAAGGCCTTGTGTCCATCTTGCGTTTACTGCGACCGTAGATTGATATTGTTGCGAGAGGTTGTTGTTGAAAGGGATGGGAGTTGGTTCGTAAGATCCAGAAAATCGGGAAGATGCATCAGAGCACACCGAAGCCGTTGCGGTGGAGGCTAGTGAAGGAGCATATGTCGCATGTTGGCGTGCGTAGAAATCGTGAACAGGGTATTCCACGGTCGTCATCTTGAATTAAACTTTGCTCGAAAGGAGGAGTCCGGTTATTCGGTTTCCTGTCGCAATGCCTGAACGAGACTCAAGGTTCTTATGCAGAAGCCATGATGTGCCACATATGGTACTACTAGTTGGGGGTCGGTTCGAGGTTAAGAATTGGTGGTGAGGAATTCTAGCCACAAAGACTAGGACAAGAAGTTGTGGTAGATGATGAGGATCCGCAAGGCGTTGGTGGGTCTGATGCAAATGTTGTTGATCGGCTGTAACATGCCGTTGTTGAGGAGGAAGAGGCTTTATCAGGATGTCGAAGGCCGGGCTGTCATTGCATGTATGAGTAACTGCTTCTTATTCAAAGGCAAAGGCCAAAGAGCATGTGGTCACCGAAGCCTGGTAACCCCTGGAGGAGGCAATGGGCTCAGGCTAGGCAGTGGCCCACCAGGCTGAAGATGGCGAGTGACGATGTATATGCGGAGTGTAATACGGAGTGTGAAAGCTGACGATGTGTTCAAACGGGGTGTAGAAGACCAGGTTGGCTAGGCAGTGTGTGTTGCTGTCATCCCGGGTTGGAGAGGTAAGGCTGAGTAGTCAAGGCCTTGCTCTCAAGATAGGATGGGCTTTGCCATATACATGTCTGCAATGGGATGACTCTTCTCTGCCCAACGAGTGATGGAGAAGTGGCGAGACCCACCCAGTATTTGCCGCTCGGTGCTGTGAATATGTGGCATGGGAGTGGCTGGAGTGCTAACGAATAGCGGGAGACTATCCCGGAGGGACACTCTGCCAAAGACAGAAGGGGGGTGTCGAACCACAGCCTTGGATAACAGGCTTGAGTCTTTCTGGGCTGGGTCTTGGGGGCTTGGGGCAAGGTATGGGGACATGAGCATGGAAACTCGGGACGGTTTGGGCCACGCCTTGACGAGTCACAGGCGAGCGAAGCCCGGAAATGAGTCGTCGTTAGGCTTGCGTGACGGGCTGGGCTTGGTTGGGGCGGAGGGGAGGGAAGGCGCAGAGGCGACAACGGGAGCCTGAAGAAGGGGGCTCGGACCACGGAGGCAGGGCCTAGCCTTGGCTTCGGCGCCTCTGTGTGTGTGAAGTGGCCTCGTGTGCGTGGCAGAGGACGGTGGCAGTGGCGAGTTTGAGGACTCCGAAACAGGAGATGCTTGGAAGAGGTGACTAACCGGAGACGTCCGACGACGTGAAAAGAAACACTCGTCCGTATTCGAGATGCGTTTCGCCGGTCGAGGCGTGAAAGGAGGAAGTTGATATTAGAGGCAGTGCCGTTTGATTCGGTTGTGTCGTTCCTTGCCGAAGAATCTCATTCAAGCTTTCTCTCGCGAAGGAGCAAATGAATGCCTCACGGGAGAATAATGAGATGCGAAAAGGAGCACGCAGCGAAAGTGTCTGTCCACAAACACAAAAGGGCGACTTTGCTGTCGAAGGAAAACGCTGAATTCGTGAAGGGCTCAGCTAGGAGCGGAGCGGAGAGTCGTGAGAATGGTACGCGGTACTGAGTCGGAAAGGATGAGAGGAGATGGTGCTAATGCAGCGAAAACCGCAAGAACAGCTGATGAGGAAAATCAACAGGAGGAAGAGTTCGAGCTGCAACTATGAAATGCACAAGCTGACCACCAGGAGTCGCTTTGCAAGTGATTTAGAGGGCAATCTCGAACATCTTGCCTGCTCGATGGGGGAGAAAGGGAATCAAGTCGTGCAAAGAGCAGTGGGCGTTCCAGCAGTTTTGACTGGGAGTGCACCACTGATGCACCAACCTTGGATTACTGCGGGATGCCACCCAACACCATCGCCCTCAAACCAGTTTGATTCGCTCTGGCTGCATGGTCTAGGCCCGAATAGGCTAGCCGTTTCTTATTTCGCAGGAGACACACTCAGGAAGTATGACTCCTTCGTTGTCTTTGATGCCCATCATCCCAATATTATCATTACACTTGTCAAACAACTTGATGTTGGTGGGGGGCGTCAGACAAATAGCCTCACTTGTCCTTGTCTGATGTGTTTGACGAGCCGACTGATAAAAACAGCTGTTTCCTTTTGTTGGCATATGTGAGAAGGCCGCGGCCTGACGGAAGAGGCTTAGTGAGACTCATGGGGCGGTGGCAGGACCACCGATTTAGAAACTGGACACCCTCACCTCTGGGATCATCACCTTTGGGATGGCCACCTGTGTAATAGTCACTGGAAATACAGTCTTTGAAATAACTGTCTCTGACACTCGCCTTCGACCGAAATAAGTTGTCGGCCTAATCCATGAAAATCGTCCGTTGTCCTGGGTGCGAAGCGTTGCAAACGGAAGGCGCGGGATTGGTTCCTCCAATTTCAACCGCCACTGACAAATCGGGCAGAACTAGCCTCGAACCTATTCACATTTTGCTTATGTTTACTGAGCAAGTGCACAAGTTCTTGGCGAGAGGAGGCCGAGATTGCGATAGCTTCGTGTCCGAAGCAGGTGTCAAACACTAGCCCTGACCTATCGCTACAGTACAGACTGTGCAGAGACAAGACAGGAGCGTACAGCCGCATGCAGCATCCATCCAGGCCATCATGCCCCCCCGCCTCGCTCCAAGCCCTCTAATTTTGGCACTCCTGGCACAGGCCCCTTGATATGGCATATCCGGGCCTCAATCTCAATTGTCGCAGTCATCGTCAGCCTTCCCGATCTAACACACGCCTGGCTCCACATCGATTCCCAATTTGGTCTGCTGTTTCAGCGAAATGTGGCATAGTCCGCGCCTTGTGGATGCTGGTCGAGGCCCAATACAGATTCCATCCCCGGCCAACAAACTTCCAGCCACATCCCACATACGCGTTGGTGACCCTTTCTGCCATCTATATTCGGCATGGCCGGCTTCCAAGGACCATCACGGCATCATCAACAATGGAACACATGTTGGCCGGCTCCCACGACCGGAAGACAAAGGTCGGATGTACTTGCATCATGATACATCCGAGGAGACGATCACGAACCCGCGATCGGCGTAACGTCTCCTCCACTCGGTCTCGAATGAGCCAAGCATCTGGTTACCAAATGCACTTTATGTGGCAAGTCACACAATCCCTCCAACTTACTGGTCATATTGAGGATACCTACCTTCCCGAAACCCTGCTTGACGGTGTCTTGCTCGTTCACGTCTGGAGAGGGCGCTGTGTGGATGACCAACACGCCACCACCGGGCAATTTCGGGTCTCATGAGCAACGCAAGAAGCATTTGTGCTGGATCGTCATATTGCCCTTGCCTACATTCAACAACGTCTATGAAGTGGCCAGAGCCGACTCACTCTGTTGTAAAATCACTGGAAACACTCATCTGATGACTTCGCCGGTGGTGACACAGCAAATATAAGTTCACCCTTGCCAATCGAAACCACTGCCCCACAGTCTTCACGCTTCACCACGGGAACTGTCGTCCCCCACTTGCCTCCCTCCATGCTGCCGGCTGCCCTGGCGACAAGTCTCGCTTCTTCACAGCCTTCGCCTGACGAGACCGAGGCGGCGGAGCGGAGCGGCCGGTCTCTTGCTGTTTCTGATTCCGATCGGATCTTCGACAACATGCACAACGGCTTCTCGGCCTGCCTCGTTGCTTCCAAAAAAACGCAGCACATCACTCCTACCTCCTGCATCACCATGAGGTGTGAAGTGTAGCAAACTGGTCTGCATGAGCGGAACCGTCAACCTTGCCAGGCCGTGTTACACGCATCCAATAACAGCGCCGCACATGTTCCCCGCTCCGCGCTGATAGGCCCACTCGAGGCCACCGACATGTGTCGATGCTAGCCATGCGAGGAGATCGCGAAGGCTGAAGTCTGGCTCGCACAACCCCTCCTCAAGATGCGCAGTGCATAGGCAGAGCAGACCGTGCAGTCGAGATTGAACGCCTTCCGTGCGAGTTCTTGGACAGCCGGGTGATAACCTCCGCCTTGTGCGCACCATTCATTTACAAAGTACACTTGTGTTCTGCAAATTCAGTATTCCGGGTAGGGCAGTCAGATCATCCCGCGCCCACAAGGCGGAGACCGACAAGGTAGATGTGCCATGTGTGCGCCATGTGGCTTAGAACTGTTGGAGATATTTCTGGACCAGTTGCCAGTTCAGGCGAGGCTTGTCAAAACAGATCGCAGACAAAGGACTTTAGGCTGTGACTTGCTGCCTTGGACTTTCCAAGCACCAGTTGACCGTCTAAGGAGTATGGTATTGCGGCCACGTAGAACAACGACTCTGACCGACAGACTTCACCGTCATTCTCACCGTGATGACCCAAAGAAAGTCGGGGCCTCTGTGCATCCCAGACATGCTGGATGCTACACATGCCCATGCGTATCCTGACGTTACATTTCCAATATTATCACGCTATCAAAGCTGACAATCTCGAGCAATCTGTCGGAACGAACGTCGCTCAAAATGTTATACCGGCCGACTCGGCATGCGCGGGCGCGACAATCCCACGGAGTCGTCGGTCGGCGCGTTGGGCCAAGAGATCTTAGCGTGCAGTAAGTCGATGTGTGCTAAGGTTCTTGGCCTGGTGTGGTGCTCCTTTCATGCAAAGAATTTTCGGTAGTGCATCGTGATCATACTACGGCACAGGCAGCAGAGTGCACCGTCACAGAGCCCGTCAGTTCATGGTCGTGGTGCTATGTATTACCGCGCGGGTCAGCACAGGCTGTGGGCGCATGTTCAGACACGCCGGCGGTCCAGAGCGAAGTCGCCAGCGGGCAGCCCAATACTGGGATACCCTCGCTCGGCTTTCTGGAAGCTCTTGCCATCGTTTTACTATGTATCATGTGGTCTTTTTCAAACTTCGTGTATATGAACTTTGTGTTCTGGAACACTCATCGAAGCCTCGTTCATCTCGCGGCAACTTCCACACGAGCTTTCTGTCCATGGGATAGCTGCAGCCCTCGTATCACTTAATTGTCATCGGTCCAAGAATGATGAGGCCTCGCTAGCAGTATAACATGGCAAACTTCTGTGTGCATTACCTGTATCCAACAGAAGCCGCTGCTGGGCTTGCCTTGGAAATTACCCACCAGCGCTACGGCTAAGAGCGTCAGCAAGTGAACAGTCAACTTCCAAGATTGGAAAAGAGCTGTGTGGTCATATCCGAGCTGAAGACCACGCAACGATGACCACTTGACGCCTATGTGGCGTGGTACTTTTGGATCGACGTCGGCGATTGAGCTGCCGGGCGACAACAGTATGACGGACGAATGTCGTGCAAAGGCTGTTTTGATGAGATCTCCTGAGGCTGCCCTTGTCCAGCCACGCCATGAGATATCACAGCCGCCAGGGCAGACAGACCTACGCAGTCCGAAGTTTGCCATTTCCACATGCGCCTGCCCGCGCCTTGCGAGTCGCATATCATCCGCACCTGCATTTCAATGCAAACAAAGTCTCCATGCACCAATCTGCCCGCAAAGCTGAAATGACTAACACCACCCACCAAAGCCCAGCCAACCACCGCTTGATATCCAAGCAGGAGACTGACGAGGCAAACTCTCACGTTGCCAACCACAAAGTAATGCGGAAAGCTTCGTTGGCATTGAGCAAAAGTTTGCTCGCCAGGTGGCAAAGACTGGGCGCCGGCCGCTCTTATCGAGTGCGAGTGACTCATCAAGGGGTGCCCGTTCACGCCTTGCAAGTTCCAAGGTTGCGACTCGTGTGATATCCGATCATCGCTAAGTCAGATCGTGACTCCTCGGAGACCCATCGGAGGCCGTTCGTTTGTAGCCGCCTTTTTTCTCTCTCTCCCGAGTGACTATCTATTGGCTCTCGGACGATTCGAAGGAGGTGGACGAGGCTGACGGGGGGACCTGCGGGATGTGGCGCGCAGGGGTGAGGCGAGGCGTAAGCACGCTTCGCACCGGCGTTCAGATCTATCTGCTCATCGTGACAAGATTCGCGTTGTCTCAAGAAATAGGCACGTGAGCGTTGGTGCTGCGCTGGGCCTGAAGGATGGGTCCGCTAATCCCGATGTCAGCTGAACTGGTGATGATATCGTCTACTAGTGTAGGCAGCAGCAGGGGCATGCTAGCTGAGCGTCAGCTTGTCATTTCCATTGCCCACCATCGCCAGGGCGGAAGTGGTCCGCGGAGAGGAGCCCGGGATGCGGCCAGGCTTTCATGTGTCTGCGTCGCAGCGGCCTGAGGACGTCTTTGGTGAGTAGACAGACGAATTCAGACTGCTGAGGTTTCGGCGCATGTGTTGGAATGGGGGCGCTGGCCAACGCGCTTGGTGGTATTCAGGAGTTGTGTCCGTGATTTATCACTAGATCAAGATGCTCTTAGGTTGTCCTTACTTCTCGCCTATCTATTTTGTTGCACTTTGCGCAGAATTCGAGCTATCATCAAGCGAGATTCAGCCTGACCATGGCCGCGGAACTTGAGGATGATCTCAGCCATCTTGCGGATGACCACCGGTCCCCGGCAACCCAGTGAAGCAGCTTGTGAGATTCTTCCACTTCCCTCCATCTTCACGCACATAGCGTCGCCTGCGCGACTCAAATTGGTGGCGAAGCAACGAGGCCATCACGTCTTCGCCACTGTCTTTTACAGCTTCAAATAGTACGTACGATGAGCCGCAGCAAAGTCCAAGTCCCCCATGTTTCCGTAAGCCATGGAGAGCGATGACTGGAGGCCGAAGAAGCTGGATGACCTTTATGGCAGTTTTGCCTCTTTGATGAAGGCAGATGTTCTGGCAGATCAGACTATTGGGGTTCCTAAGCATAATCATCATCATCGCTTGCATAGTAGAGTCACGTACGGACTCGCGAGAAGACAAGCAAGGCGGTCAATGCGGAGCGGGTGTGTCTCCCGTTCAGATGTAAAAGGGCTTCTAGAGACATCTCAAGACTTTCACGCGATAGAGCTGTAGCAGTCATTTCAACCAAGACATTTCGTTACCACTGGGAAAGAGAGTGGCGGAACACGGCGTATGGAATTCTTTTCAACCTAGACCTGAGCCTTGCCAACTTTCAAGTAGTGTTGTGCTTTTAGAGTGGAAAATCATGAAATCAAAGTCCAACTTAAGAGAGAATGTAACGCAGTCTGCGTGCTACTTCATCCTGTTCCCCCGGCTCGAAGACGCGTCAAGTATCTGATGTTCCAATTTTCTCCTTCCAGATAGCAGATTCCTTCTCATCCTCAGTCGACTACACTTTCGACACCGTGTGCTCATAGCTTAAGAAGCCATGTAAGTGCTGGCATCGATGCCATCCGCAGGGAACTCACTGTCATATGGTTAGCTGTGTTTGCGAAAGCGGTGAGTAGGATCAACTTACGGAATCGCAACCTCAAAGCGCTTGCCAATAGCTCCTAGCACCTCTTTGTCTTGTTCTTGGCTCACAAAGGAGATAGCCAGACCTTTGGTACCGAAACGACCGGCACGACCGACGCGGTGCAGGTACGAGTCGGCATCACCAGGCATGTCGTAGTTGATGGCAAGGTTGATGCGCTCAATATCGATACCACGGCCGAAGACGTCAGTGGCAACGCAGATACGCTTGTTGAACTCCTTGAACTCCTTGTACCGCTTGATGCTATGCGGCTGTCAGTGATTTGAGTCTAGGGAGACAGTCATGAGTCTATGAACTCACCGCTCTTCCTGGCTCACACCTGAGTGAACCGCGATGGAAGGGAAGTTGCACTCCCGCAAGAGCTTGTCAAGCTCAGTAGCACGGACGGTGCTCTTGACGAAGATGATGACCTGGTTGAACTGCAGATCGTCAAGGAGCTCATTGAGCTTACGGTTCTTCTCACGCTCTTCAAGAGGAACGAAGTACTGCTGCAGACCGTGCAGAGTCAACTTGGTGTCTTCGTCGACGTAGTGCTCAGTGGGGTTCTGCATGAACTTGCGGCAGATCGGCTTGATTTCGTCCGAGAGAGTGGCGCTGAACATCATGACCTGCTTCTGCTGAGGGGTAACGCGGAAGATCTCTTGCACATCACGGCGCATGTCTGTATCGGTCAGCCAGTGTACCGTGACTGTCGAGGAAAGAACTGGACCTACCAATTTGGTCGAGCATCTTGTCACATTCGTCGAGCACGAAGATGCGGACGCTGCTCAGGCGGAGGTGCTTGTCGCGTACGAGAGCGTTGAGGCGACCGGGCGTTCCGACAATGATGTGAGGGTGAGTGTCCTTGTTCTTCAGCAGCTCGGCATCCTTCTGGATAGGGGTACCGCCGTAGAAGACGCCGGTCTTGATGTCGGGCATGTACTTCGAGAACCGGTTGTACTCGTTCTTGATCTGGAAGGCCAGCTCACGAGTGTGGCACATGACCAAGACGGAGCACTCGCCGGCAACGGGCTCGACTTGCTGAAGGGTGGTGAGGACGAAGACAGCAGTCTTTCCGAGACCAGACTTGGCCTGGCAGATGATGTCTCCTCCGAGAAGGGCCTGAGGAATGCATGTTTGTTGAACTGCAAGATCGATCCGATGTTAGAATATGGTCTCGCAAGCTATGAACGGATGAAGATGGAGAGGATTCGGTTGGCCCGTCCATCGTCGCAGCAAAAGTGTCTCGTCCTGCTCGCAAAACAAGGTCGTTGTTCGTCGTGTCGCGTCGCGTCGCCCAAAAAGTAACAATCAATCCGAGTGGTCAGACGCCGCAGCCTCGGCCGCGATGTTCAGATCGCGTCTCTGACCATCAGGCTGGAAATTGGCCCCCTCTTAAAACCGCATCATATGAAACCTCAGCCGCGACCACGGCCGGGTGACACGAGCTCAAGTTGAGCTGGCCCGTGTAATCTGCGAGTGCTGCTTCAACAAGGCCAAAAGACCCAAAGCAGACAATCGCATCGAGTATGCGCAAGCAAGCTCGCCGTCCACCAGCCATCAATCATTGTTGTGGCTGGCGCGGAGGCTGCTGACTACCTCTCCCAAGGTGGGGCAGCGCCGTTTGTTTTCGATCGCGATGTAAACCAGCCGAGACCAATCGACTTGTGACGTTGAACTTGTGACCAGACATCTTTGCTTTGCTTTGCTTTGCGCGCGAGATGGACGAACCGTTGTAGCAGGCAGAAAGGGCATATTTGTGTGTATAACGATAGGCTGCAATGGATTAAGAGTGGTTTATCAGGACTGACCCTCCGAAGGATGCTCGAAACCGCAGTCGGTGATGGCGCGAATGAGCTCTGGCTTCAGCAGGAAGTCGCGGAAACCAGTGGAGTGGATGCCGACATAGGAGCCCTTTTTGTCGACGTTGTCGCCAGTGGCGGCCTCAGCCTTCTTGCCGTTGGCAGGCGCCGTGGTCTTCTGAGTCTCAAGCTCCTCGTCGGAGTAATCGATGAGATCCTCTTCGGCAGACATGTTGGCGGTTGTCGATTGCGAGTTTAATTAGGTAGGGAGGGGTGTGGTCGAGAATCGGCGCGTTGCTAATCCGCTGATCGCAAGGCTCTGGTAAACAAAGATCGGGAGGGCGCAGACGTAGCTGCAGGTGAAGAAAGGAAGAAAAGAGGTCGTTGACAATGGAGAGCGCAATCCGAGGAATGAATCCGTTGTTGGACTGCGGAAGTTTGCGTTCTGCGGCTGCTGAAAAAGAGGAACGCAGGGAGGAGGTGAACAAAGCTTGGTTTTGGAAAAGGAAAGGAAGCTGGCAGTTCCAAAAGCACGAGCACGGGCAGGTGAAGTTCACGGCACGGCAGGGGGGCTGACTCCTTCTTACCTCTGAATCGGGCCTAGTGCAGGTTCCACAGTGCACGGGCCTTTATCTGGGGTCACTAGAGGAAAGCATTTGACCTGTCACTCATGAAAATAAATGTGTGCAGCTTTGAATCCGGGAGATAACTTCATACATCTCGCACTAACACATCCAAAGAACTGCTGGAATTCCACATCGAGGCTACCAAATACAAACGCCACTGCCAAAGTAGCTCTTTGCTGACGGAGTCGCACGTACGCAAACTCACTCACGATGGCCAAGAAGAAACCAGGCACAGTGCCAAACCGGCACATCTACACTCGCATCTCATTCCTCTACCAAGCATCGGCATACCTCGCGCAAACAGACAAACAATCTACAAACACGGCCAGCCATAGCAACGCGACAGTTGCCAGCGTAGATGCTGATGCCGAAGTGATGCACGACACCGTCCGCATGCAAGACCAGGCCATTCCACCTCAGGACGACAAACCCATCACAACAGGCCAGAACATGTCGCGCAAACTCCTGAATGACGTCCGCGTCGTCGCGCAGAAGTCTCTCATCCGAGCCAGTCCTCATGTCAAGCGGTCCATTTGCAAATACTGCGATACTCTGCTTGTTGAGGGCGAGACATCTTCCTCGGGGGTCGAAAACAATAGCAAAGGTGGTAGAAAACCGTGGGCCGATGTTCTCGTAATCAAGTGCCATACTTGCGGCGGAGCAAAGCGGTTCCCAATAGGTGCCCGAGAACATAAGAGGCGACCTCTACGCGGTGTCAAAAGCGCAACGACGACAGAGCAGGAGGTTGCAATATCAAAGGAGAGTTCGATAACATGATTTGCTTTCGGCACTGAGTATATATTCGATAGGCCGTCGGTGTTTTAGCTGGAGCTGCGCTGTCGCGTGTTGAGCTCCGAGCTGTGGCTCTCCGGCTCAACTTCCCCTCAAGGAGCCTTGATGAGGAGCACTGCGGCATGACCGTCTTCAGCCCATAGAGCTATTGATTCGGTCGATGGGACTTACATCATCCAGTCGTAGAAGAATCCGCGCGGATCCTAGGACTCATATCGCGAGTCATCGACATGAACGGCAGACCATCGGCGGCCTCAGCCGCGAGACGTCTGGCAACCGACAAGCCACACTGTGCCTACCGGTCTGGCAGTGAGAGCCATTGATTTGATCGATCGAGCTCGCGATGGGAGCTCACTTCTGTCCGCCCTGCTGCTCCTTCACTGCCTCCTCCCCCAAGACCTTACTGGCAGCCATGAACCTGCCCAGACGAGTCAGCCAAGAACCAAAAACCACCCACGATCAGCATCGCGGCAACACTTACATTCCACCATGCCAGCTTCCGAGTCCGCGCATACACTCGGCCTGCACGCTGGTCATCCGCAGGAGGTTCTCTGTGTCGGCAAGGTTGTTGGAGAGTTGGGCGAGCTGCTGATGCAGCTGCGTCTATGTGGCAAACGGGATCAGCACGGGTCTTGAGAAGACGAATATAGAATACCAAACGAGTCTCTTTGAGAAGCTCTCCATAGGAACTCTACTTAAAACGTTATCAGGAATTTGTCCACATACCAGCTGTCTCTGCTTCACTGCGCTGCCAGAGGTAGCCATGGATTGCCGCTGTGTGCCCTGACTGTTGTTCATGGCGATGGTATGGGTGACAGAGTATAGTGCTACAATTCGACTTTGACTGAGTATGAATGTATTGCCTCAGGAACCGAGTCGTCGAGTTGTCGCAGAGGGTACAAGGCCGTTGTTTACGCGACGCGGTCGGAACGGCGAGGATGGCGGAATTATGAGAGAATGTCTGGTTAGTGGGATAAGAAAGCTTAACTCAGAGACTCAGGCCGCATCGGCGCAGCCATCTAGATAGATGGCCCAGACAGATGCGAGCATGAGAGGTCAAGTCTCGACTTCACGTCTACTAAATTGAGGAATCTTGCGCCAAAAGGACGCCCAGCGGAGACACGTATTTGTGGTGTCAGCCAAAATCAGAAACACAAATTTTCTGTGCCGGCTTCTGCAGCCATATGCAACGGCGACTAGTCCGCAACAGCCTCCTTCCTCACTTCTCCTCCACTCTACCATCTCAACGATAATCAAAGCCCCCCCCTGGCACTGCTCTACACAAAACCACCACAGCGCCACCATCGTAGATACTGCAAGCCTCCCGCGCCCCTTCAACAATTCCATCTCCAACCTTTAGACTCGCACCCACAGCCTCTTCGTGCGACCCCGGACAGCGGATAGCACCCATCGTTCATGCAGTGCACCATTTTTCTCCCGTCGGGCAGCTGCTGGCGGCGGCGCGAAGCCCTTGAGCAAAATCCTTGTCTGCCTTCCAGCCAAGGCGATCTCCTCGTGCTTCAGCAAGACGAAGCGCAGATAAAGAAAAGCCATTACCAATCCCCAGCGTCCGTGAAACCCCTCAGCAATAAATATCGCCCACACCTCCCCCACGAGTGACCTGCACTTCCACTAAGGTAGCCAAGTAGTTTCTCCGTCGTACGGGCCTCCCGGGACAAGTGTGGGGACGCCTCATGCGTTTTGTGCGAGCTGGAAAGGTTGAGAGTGCACATGTTGCAATATAAATCTTGAGGAGGCTGGAGAAAGCCCGTGGTGACTTATTGGGTTCTAGAGCGCTCCTCAGCGTGACGTAGCATATGCCGTTAGATTCCTAGAATTGTAAGACGCTCTCTAGTAGGAGACACTTACGTGGGAGACTAGTACATGGGATAGCTAGCAACCTCATCTGATATTCCCCACGCAGAGCGGCCGCGCAGACGGAAGTTATGGCGTCGCCTCGCTTCGATGCGACCACCAGCGGACAGCTCGACCTCCTCGAATCACCCGAAAGCAGAGAGAGGTTTGAATTAGTGCCCGCAGAGGGAAAGTGCCCAGCTTCGAGACTAAGACAGCTGAATATGAAAGCCACATCATTGTCCACGACAGCCTCAGCTCAGCCACGTGAGGAAGAGTGGGTCGGGCTCGTTCGTCCGTCCGTCCACGAGCAACGAGGTGGATGCGCTCTATGCAGCCTTGATGTCTACAGGACGAGTCCTTTCCCAATGCAACGATCATTGTAAGCCGCGTGGAGGCAGTCTTGGCCTCATTGTGGCTTTACCATCGTGACCATCCGAGGACCGAGAGCTGATCACACAATGCTTGCTGCTGGAGCCCGCGCTAGCCTCCCTCCTCTCTTCCAACCTGGCAGCTCAGCCCGTGAGCCCAATTTTCTCGTTAATCGCTCTCTTGTTTGAACTCACTGCCTAATATTCAGATTTCAGCGAGTGGTATCCAGAAGGTGCGCAGTTCCGCTGGGTCGGAATCGTTACGTCCGCCGTCACAACATGTCTTCTCGACGAGCCGTCTGCAATATCCAACATCATATCAAGAGAGAACAAGTAATCCTTGGCTACGAAGTCTGTTATCTCGTCCAAACTTACGTCCCCGTAAAGTACTATGCCTCAACGCAGTGCAGACAGAATTCTCTTACTTCATAATGTCTTTCGGCAAGGATCCAACATAATCTAGTACAAAGGAGAGCAAACACCTCAAGGAGCGTGGATGAGGAAGGACTTTTGAGTGAGAACGAAAGCAAAGTGTGGTTCTTGATCGACCACGGCTTTGTGTGTTTTGTACAGCAGATTATGTCCCACCCACCGCTCTTCATGTTCCCTTGCGCCCACCATCCCTCGCGATCACTCAATTGTCTCCGGTCGCTTTTGAGACCTAGAGCCCTTTCTAATGCCAGACAGTATCGCCCTCTCCGCCGATGAGATGAGCCTTATATGTTGATTCAGCCTCTGCGCGTTCTCAATGTCAATGCCACAACCAAGATGCTGCTTCGCTTTCTCATCGACCCATCCGCAATGCACTTCCGCCGCCCCCATGCACGTAATGACTGAAATACAAAATGCACCTCCATTCTCCCAGCAGACTTCTCTGCTCTCTCTTAACACCTTCCCAACAGGCCGGTAGACGGACAGTGACAGTCGGAAGACACTTTTGAAACGAAAGCCGGACGGGAGGCTTAAATGAGCTGCGTGTTGTGTGATGTATTATCGAAAATAAAATAAAGTATACCGAGATATGCTGTCTTCCTCTTGTGTGACCGCGTCGTGCCAGGTTGCCGTATGTGCTTTCGGCCAGAAACCCCACCAAGCATCGCTAGGCGTCGTCGGCCTCCTTCCATCAGGATTATGTTATGGTCGACTTCATGCCGTTGTGTTCTTTCGCTCCGAATGGCCCGACCAAATGAAACGTGCCCATGGCCATTCTTCCCTCCCCTTACACCTCACAGCTCTGCATAAGCACCGTGTAAGTTTCGAGCGCGCACCGCGTGTTTGTCGATTCGAGATTTCCAGAAGCCTTGTTGTGCTATATGCTCCTCGACCAGAAATGAGATCGCTCAATCGAAGATAGGGCGTGGTCGCGCAGTTTGACTCATCGGGGATTCCGCTATGGCGCGACTCGCCAGGGCATTTTGGCGAAGTCACCAGACTTGGATCAGTCTGCACTTTGGGAGCGGTGCGACTGCACACTAGAGCTCCGTATAGTCTTGACGCTCGGAACCCGTAGCCGGCCAGAGCCCCGCTTCAGAAGGCCATACCCAGGAATGCGGTGCTTCTAACGTGCCGCAATCGAAGGGCGAGGCCCGAGGCTACTCTGGCTGCTATGTGCAGATGGTGTGTCCAGGTTGGTGGACTCACCACTGCCCGCGCTGGCACTCGCACTCCCGGTCAGACTTGGCACATTCTTGCCTTTGGTGGGCGGGTGTAAATTGCTCACCCCTGCATACTGTTCAACTTGCTGCGGCGCTACTGCGTTGCCATGCCCCGGAGGATGTTGCGGAATTGGCTGACGGACCCCGTTGGGCGGGGACGGTCTTCCATTCATGCCTGGTCCATACCCATTGGGGGGAGATGGCCTGCCGCTTCCTCCTCTCATAGATGGAGCATAGCCGGGAGATTGACTCGCCCTCCGCTGGAACATCGGGTTCGGTCCGCTCGGTCCATTTTGCCACCCTGCGTTGGAGGTCATGGAATTTGCCCGCGATTCCGCCTGCATAGCACTCCGGTCGACGTGGCCGTATCTGTTGTCGGTCATACTCATCAACGGGTCATCGAGCAGATTGCCGGAGTACACGGGACCCTGAGGCCCAAGCTGACTTGTACGATTCCGGCCTCCAAAGCTGGGTCGAAAGCGGCTGCCTCTAGATGGCTGAACCTCGCCCATCGACGGGTTGTTGCGGAATTGCGAAGCTGAGGGCTTCTGCTGGTGTCGGTTCTTTCTGGATGTGACGCTCATCATATCGAAGTTGTCGGGGTCGATCATAGGCACGGGCGGCGCCATGTTGGGGTCGAAAAAGTCGTCGTCATCATCGTCTTCGTCATATGCCGCGCCTGGTGTTCTTGGAGGCGGACCTCGTCTAGGTCCTGGGGGTCCCATGCCTCCCCGAGGGACGCCTCTCATCCTCATCTCCTGCTCTCGTAGCGCTAGCTCACGTTGCCGCAGTTGATATTCGCGCTCCCTAAGGTCCGGCTCGCCCCCTTCAGATATATGCTCCTGAAGATTGGCCAAGTGGCCGAATTCTTCTGCCAAATCCTCGTCCACAGACCCTCTCCTCGACATTTGTTGTCGAGGATATCCATTCGGTCCGCCATTCATAGGTGGCCGGCCGTAGCCATTAGGTGCGCCACCGTTAGAAGATGGACGACGCATGCCGAGAGGAGGGCCCAATTGCGACGCTCCTCGTGGGCGCCTTGGTGGTTGCATGCCATTGCCATTGGGCATAGGCATTGGCATGCCATTGGGCGCCTTTCCACGAGGGCCCGGCGTCATCGACATGCGAGGCTGCGGAGATGGCACAATCATGGATGTCGGCGACCCGGAAGGCGGCGGAGGGCCTTGTGCAGCCAACACGTCAACTTTGGGTTTGTTCCGGTTCACCACATTCAAGTGGTGAAGCATGGCGTATAGTGTCTCGATCCGCGGAACCTTGACGTTGGCTTCTTGCGCAAGCTTCACTGGAGAGCCCAGATATGTTTCCACTTCCATAGGTCGTCGAGCTTGGAAGTCCTGCCACATTATGCTGTCTGTAACCGGTTGCCTAAGCATCTCGTCCATGGTCTTCTGCTTAAATCCCGCGTCAAACTTGCATCCATTGGCGACGGCCAATTCCAGCAGCTCGTCAATGACACCAGAGACTAAGGATCGCACGGCAGGCTTGGCGAGGAGTTCGGAGTAGCTGGTTGTCTCGAAAATCACGCTTGTGGGATAGAAAGCAATGGGACTAGAGCAACTATTAGCGAGATGATGATACATGAGGACAGAAACAGACTCACCCAATGACGCGCTCGTACTGGTGTTGTCGGATATTAGGCGATACCTTAGCATCGATCTGACCAGAGCTCAAGGTCATGGCGAGAGCCGAGGCCATGTCATCCTGTATTGTCGCCGGAATATCCGCATTCCTTTTGGCAGGACCAATCCAGATTTCCGTTGACCCTTTCTGTTCGAATTCGCTTTGACCGAGCTGTGTTAGATCCGCTCCTGCTACGAGAGACAAGACAACATTCGTTGGATATCTTTCTTCGATAGCTGCTTCGATGCCAATGGTGTTCGTTGTGTTGATGAGGATGCACGTATGGTTGGGAACCACTACCGAATCGATGACCGAAGCTAGATCGTAGATGTCGGGGAGTGCTTTGACACAGAGAACAACATAATCGAAAGCGCCCTCCTTAGGATGCACGGCTTCTTCCGGCGACCTGACAACACGACGGGGCTTGAATCGCTCGTTGCCGAATACAGCGGACCTGAGTAAGGAGGACGATCAGCAACCGGAAGCCACCCGAGCCCAGGGTCACGATAGCATCTTGACTTACTTGAATGATATGCCATATTGTGCAACATGCTCGAACCCAGATTTCCAAACAAGAGTAACATCGCATGCATTGGTTGCTTGTAATCTCCATGATAGAAAAGCAGAGACGGCATTCCCGCCAACTATAAGAACGTTTATTAGCTCCATATCGGCCATGTCTGAGACTATCCTTGACAGATGCCTGTGCGCCGCATCCTAACGAAACATCCAACGAGGTTGCGGTGGTGTGGAGGTCAGGGAGGATATGATGGGGAGATAGGACGGGCGGGAAGAGTTGTTCAAGGAAATAAATTCCCCTCCATAAGTTCCGAAGAATGTTGTGTCGCACATGTGGGATGCCCGAGGCGATGCAGACCAGCGAGGGACTGCAACACGGACAGAAAAAGAAGATCGCACAGCGTACGACGGAGTCTGAGCCACATACCTGATAGGACCCTCAGACGGGGTGGACTAGGAGCCATGATAGGTTCCTAGCGAACGGCCACGCAGAGGACCGGGCTCGAGGCTTTATTTCTGCAGAACAGAGCGACCTTGCGAAGCTGCAGGTGAAGATGCAGCTCTCGCGATCAGCAAGGTCGGCCCTTGCTGTGGCTGGACTGTGTCCTTCCTTTATCCTCTTCTCTGCTCTTCTGTCGAGTGAGGGTTTGGTCTCAAGTCTTTCGATGGTCCGGGAGCTGAGTTGGTGGTGCCCCTGGATGCCCTCAGCCTGAGCCTATTGCTCCACCTCCCTGGCTTGTGAGTCCTCGTGCAGCCAACGTGGGCTTGCTTTGGCGTCGACACTGGTCGGGACGACGTATATGGGCTGCGCTTTTGGACGAGGTGTCTCAGAAGACCCGAATTGCAACGCACGATGTAGGTGTCGGTGTTGCAGGCACGGAGGGTCGGGATGCAGGCGCCAGACGCAGACGCAGACGCAGAGTTACCGACGATGAGGAGATGGCGTAGATAGAACGGCGTGTGGCACTCTTAGGCAAGCGGCGAGCGGTCGCACTAGGCAAAAAAAGTCGAGATGGTGTGAGGTTAACGAGCGACAAGCGGGCTGGTAGCGCCTGGGAGAGGAATTAATGTTAGTATGGCCGGGCGGACGAGTGGTTGAAGGTGTCCTCGTATGTTTGGTCGCTCAAGGCAAAAGACCGTTGAGACGCACTGATGGATAGGAAAATGGGATGAAGTGGATTGGAAAGCACCTCTCGGGACCAGACAAAATCGTGGGAAAGAACGAAGCAAGCAGGTGGACAGGCAAGGGGGTGAGATGGGGTGAGGTGAGGTGAGGTGAGGTTCAGAGCAGGATTTCCAACAGATGGAGCAGGATCAGGGTGGAATTGAGATTGCGCAGCACGGTTCCAGCGAACCCGACACCGCCTGCAAGCAGACTGGACACAGCCAGAAGCACGATTCCAAGCAGACCCAGACAGCCAAAGTGGGCCCCTAAAGGGGGGGCTGGTCGCAGACCTGATCAAGAATTGGCACGGACTGGATCTCTTGTGGCAGGGCTGGCAGGCGGGCCCTGGCTATCGCCGAGTCTGGGATTGCCGGTGCAGCGAGATTCTGCTCTAACCAGAACCTCTCAATTGCACAAGAAAGCTTGATTATGATAGGCTGCAGAGGCCGATGCTGAGTTCATCTTGTTGAGGAGGAACTAGAACATGCCGCAAGGTCCAGATAAGGGCTGACCTAGGAATGCATAGCCATGGCCCATTTGACACAGTAGTGGCTGGGGGAAGGTTGGAATTAGAGATGTTGCAAATGCTTATCCAAGAACCAACAGCACAACACCCAGCCGTTGGAGACCTTCAATTCTACGGTTGAAAGGAAATGTTACCACAGTACTAGTGTTCGATCTTGAATATTTACCCTGATGCCAGAAAGGCCATTGTGCTTGTGCCTGTGCCTGTGCCTGTGCCTGTGCCTGTGCTGTTGGAGGATCAAGTGCTTAGGATGACGGCCGGGGACGGGACAAAGGTGATGCAACTGCCACAGCTTGCACACTCTTTGTGTGAGTGTTTGCAACACCAACAATAAATCCAAGGAAGCGGCGGCCTTGTGGGTGGTGAAACTGTCCGTTGGGCATGTTTTTCTGTGTCTGTGACAGGCGTGTGTGCCTCCTTCCCTAGATCACGGCATTATCTTGTAGTGAGGGAGGAATGGAGGTGTGCAAGTGTGGCATGGCGACAGGATGGGACGAGGGAGGACAAGATGTCCACATGGGAAAGGTGTGTTTGTGGAATAGTATTGTTCAACACTGGGATGTGTGTCTTGTTCAACAGCAGCACAATGTTGCCCATAGTGGACTGCAAGACTTGGTTGATTGCTGACGATGGCAGCCTTGAGTTTGGCTCCATTGAGGATACCAAAATAAAATGTGCAGGGTTGCAGCTGACGATCCCAGCGCTGGCTCAGAGTGGGAGCCTTGGCTTGCAGGTGAAGCGCAGGAGTAAACCAACTAGGAGAATTTCTTACCTGATCCCAACAGACCATCAGCAGCCAACTTGTGGAATTCATTAAAGGGAAAGATCCAGTTGCTTACTGCAGACTGTCCTCTGTCATATATGATATCTGCAAGTGTGCGTTGGCCTGATTGGGACAAGTTTGGCTCTATTCCACCCAAGGAGTAGGTACTATTACTGCAGCTGTCAGGGGTTGGACACCTCTTTGTCAGTTTGTCTTCAACATCTGTGATCTTCAGCCCAGCCTGCAATGCAGGTAAAGTGTCTGTATACGCGGGACGTAATATCCAGATGATCTACTGCCGATCATATCCAGCCGTTGTACGTTTGTCTGCGGTATCATGTACAGTATTGGCCAATTCCTTGACTACCCAGCAAATCGGTCACTGATGAAGCATCTCAACACGTTGGGTATTGAGGTGACGAGCCTCAAGGAACGAGCGGTGGTAACGGTCATACGCGAATCTCCGGAGCTTCGGAGCACAGCCGGTGATGACCATGAGAATGCAGCATCAATTATACTGACGTGCGCGCCTTGGCCGAGACTGCCGTGTCAAAATCTCTCCACACGAGGATTGTTTGACATTGGCAATGAATCAAGCTCTCGGCTTCCCTTATCCATGTTCTCGCCACGATTTCGCACTTTGGTCTTCGACCTCACCACTGCACATGCTGACGTGTTCGGCGGTTCGTTCGTGAAGCAGTTGTTCCGAAGGTCTGTTCCTGGTCTGACGAGGCTCCGGATCCTACGGCGATGCACGGATGTCGAGAGTCGAGAGTCGAGAGTTGAGAGTTGAGAGTCGAGAGTCGAGAGTCGAGACCAATGCACGAATCCTCACCCTGGTGGAGTCGGTACGGAGCAATCGCGGGCCGCATCGAAGCTGATCTGCACTCACGACCACGCCAACGACTCCGGGCGAACAGAGCGAAGAACGGTGGACGATCTCATCAATCGTCCTCGCTTGTGGGGGTAGAGTGACTACTCGCTTGTGCGGATGCTGCCCAGACTCGAAATCCCGAGTGATGAAGCGCGTCCGCTGTCACCGAGATTGGCTCACTGATCAAGCTCCAAGCTCTCATTGCCCAAGATACTTTCGCGGGGCCGTATGGCTGTTCGATGACATTGAAAGACATCTATAATTTCTCGAGGAAGAAGATCACAATCTAACACACCACTTTGAATTGACAGGCGCCAGCAGAGCGATCCCATCTTCCTCTCCTTCAGATTACCAAGCATGGCATTTCGAAGCTGAAAATATGCCCGTAGACAAGCTCCACCCTTGTCTGATGCCATACTGTGTATCATTTGGTAGCCGGTAGCCGGTTGGCGGTTGGCGGTCCATGGCGGAAGACACGACTCATTTTCAGAATCGCCAATCTCCACGCACGCCGCAGCTGCGCCGATGCTCGTCGTCGTTGTTTTACCCAACAGCAAAATATGCGGCTGCGGCTTGGTCGCTTGGCTCATCTCCGGTCTGACACCAAGACCCAACGGTCAAAATCGCAAGGCCCAAGGCAAGAACTGAGATAAAGTGCTGCGTGCACAGATCACAAATACTCGACAGGGGTGCCAAAAAAAAGGTACGCAATCATAGTATATTACGCACGCACATCCGGAAGTCAATCGAGAGGCAAACGTATTGACTGTGGAAGGCTGTCTTTCGTATTCCATGCGTCAACGTGGAGCCAAGCCACCCACCTGCAGAAGATGGACGACATCTCTCAAACCCGAGAACCCGTGGGTCTCGCCAGATCGACATTTATGGATGTCTACAAACCCCCCTCAGGCACGGCTCGCGCTAGAAAGTCTCACACCAGAGGCAGAGAATGGTCACGTTAACATTTCCAACGCTCAAGATACCAGGTGGCTCTTCACCGACTCCAGTGGGTTCGAGAAATTCGACAGTCTCCAAGTGCTTCATGAGGTCAGAGTACGGGGCAGTCAAAGCACCAACAACAGGGCAGAAGCTCACGCAGCGGTGATATAAGGCCAGGCTGGAAACACCGGATAGACACGCAAAACTTGGAATGGGAAATTGATCCAGAATTGCATCTTGCTGCAGGATTCCGCACCTCCGCGAAAGCGCGTCTCAACCCCTTGTCGCGGTGCCGTGCCACGGTGCCGGGCGTGCTGACATTTCCTAGCTAACGCTCTGCCAAACCCCTGGGATTGACACGATTCCATTGCGAGCCTTGAATCTCTCCATCTCCAGTCACCAAGCACGCATTGCTCAGAGCTTCTCACACTCGTAACATCACCGATACTGTGAGGGGTGACCAGCTTCCCTCGGTAGTCTCAAGGCTCTTCGGCGCATTGTCGGATGCGACAGCTCATGCGGTCAGCCCAATGGTGTCCAAATTTGTTGTACGCCATACGCGTGTCTGTTCAGCCTCTAGAAGGAATGGAGACCACGATACGTTGGAGCACCCACAATTATTGGCTGGATGACGACATTTGGCTTCTCGCCTTTGACATCCCCCAAAGATCATCAGGATTTCATCAGGACTGGTCCTTGTGGAGCCTCAATCGGTCTGCCGGCCTACCCGTCCACGCAACGACGGCCAAGCCTCTCGGCGCTGTGCGATTCAACATGGTTCCTGGCTTTGACACACTGACAGAAGAACGGCAGCGGGGCACGAACTCGAGCGTCAGGACGAATGAACCACTGGCCTGACCCTGACCCTGTTGCTTCACAGATCCTCCACACAGAGAAATTGGCTAATACTTGTTCTCTATTCCGGGTGAAGTCGCTCGTCCCTCTCAGCGTCCCAGAACGTTGTGCTATGAATCCTTTTTCCAACGGTGCCAAGCCCCTGTCGGGCATGACAGTCGCGTCGCGGAGGCAAACATTGGTATGTTCGCTCTTGAATGAACATCGCAAGCCGTGTCGATAAGGCCCTATACGCGCTAAATATTATTGAAGTATTGCAGCCGACTTCTCCTTTGCATCTTCAGCCAAGTCTGCAGCCGACCCGGGTCTATCCAGATATTGTACTCGAATCTGCAGCTATACCCGCATGCCAACCCACCGGAGCGTGCCGATACGAGATTCACCCTAGCCCAATTGGCTAGAAATTTGGCTGGCCTCAATGAATAATCCTTATTGATTTGTGCGTGGAGATAACTAGCTCGCAGGCTCACACAAGCGTCTGGCTAGCTTTGAATCTTAAGCTTCTGTCGCGAGTGAAGTGCGAGGCGTTAGCCACGAGGCCTCGCAGTGGCGAATAATTGAAGTGCTGTGAGGTGTCACCAAATACCACAGTACATAGGTGCACTTGAGGCAACCCATGAATTGAGTTTCAGCCTTGCTGCTATAATCCGGCATGCCTCTTGGGCCGGCTGTACTAGTATACTGGTAAGCTGCCAGGTTCCGGGATTACCTCTCTCGAATCGTGAACTTGATCACTCGAGGTGAAATGGCCACTTCTTAGGCCGTTCATTGAAATCGCGCAATAAAGTGCCCCCGGCCCTTTCGATGCTCACAGACACCTAGCCCATACACCAGGAGAGCTAGGGTGTACTCGTGGCACCATTGGCTCAAAACCTTAATCGCTCTACGGTCCCATCGCGCGAGGACGTTCTCCAATCCAGGAGGTTGCAGAGACGGGTCAGCGGGCTGGTGAATTGGTCTCCTGAAGTAGACTATTCCGCCATGTTGACAGATTCGGCTGCGGCTGGTCCGTCGAACTTGCCATGCGCTGTGGCTAGGTGTGGCTGATAACTGGACTGCTCGAAATTCTCTATCGTGACAAGTCTTTGGGTAAATCGACATACCGGATCGAGGTACTCCGCGCAACCGCCGACACGGGATGCCGCTGACGCGAAGGCTGTCACTGATGTTTCCACATACTGGCCGTAAATATCGGAAGGCACAATCCTCACAACGTGCCTTGGCTTCATCTGATGACGCTGACCGACGGCCCACACGGCCCGGCGCGAACTCTCCCGTGTCGACGTCTCCTATGGTTCGTTTCTAAAGGTTTCATCGTCGAGCCTCAGTAGCTACCCGCAAGGCGAGCGCGGCTGTCAGGAGGCATCAGCCGTGATCTGGTATCCTATAGGCTCAAGCCTGGGGCCTTGCAATCTGCAGCGTGCCGTGCCAGCTGTCAGGACCAGCCCGTGCGCCGGAACTCAAGCGACATGCTCAGCTCTGACCAGGGTTCAACAGACTGACTGACGATACGCATCATATATTTGCCACGATACAATAAGCTCAGGTCAGTGCGACTCGCTCTGTACCACCGAAGAGAAACCTTCAAGAACCGGTGTGATAGCCCGGGTAGCAAGCCACACTTCGAAATGTGTAGCGTCAGACCCCAAATTGATCAAGCGAAGCATGAAGAGGTATTGGAGAACCGAACTTTCGTCCATGCTAGGCCCATATGCGATGTTGACTATGGCTACGCGAAGTGGTACATACCAGACGTCGCGGCAACAGCCCTGGGGATCGTCAGCATGGGGAAGATACAGCATCATTACCAGCCTATCGGCCACGTACGGCAACCTGGCTATACAGGCCGATAGGGCCATCTATTTTGAGCACCCACACAGATGCTGTCTCGGGAAGATAAAATTCGCCGTCGTGCGAGGCGGCAGCCGCAACGTGTGTGAGCTGAGTGGTGCATACACGCCCGGCGGGCTTGTACCTCGGAGATTTGGTACTTTGTGATATATCTGCCCTGTCCATTAGTGAATTTAGTGAGGAACGGCTGAGGCTCCGAGCTCGTGGCGACTTCCTATAAATGTGGCGTTGAGAATTATCAGAGACGCGCTGCTTCGCTTGGACGCGTATAAGTGGTCACCTTTGATAAGTAGGTATAATTAAGACGCTGTCCTGGGGTCGTGTTAGTGTGCTGGTTGACCTATAGACATACATGTGGGAGCTTTACTCCGCAGGTCGACGTTGCGGTCGCCCACAATTGTCGAGTCGAGGTCATCACCCTATCAGAAGCACGGATCCAATCCCCGGACACTCTCAAAATGAGGCTGATTACGCACTCCATGGGCATCTTCCAACAGCAAGTCAGGAGTGATCGATCCGTTGGCGATCATCCCGTGGATGGTCATACCGAATTGGTTATTCTATGGGTGATTACGCCAAAACTTATTATCCCAAAGTTGATTACAAAAACGGTGATTGTCCCAAAGGTGATTATTCCAAGGCAGGTGGTTATCCCATAGGTGATCCCGAAGGCGCAATCCGTTCTTCAAATTCGCGGTTCTGCCCTGCTTACATGGTTAGTAGGCCTGTGGCGTCGGAGTACTACTGAACTCAGAACTTTTGTTCTTTTTGTTTCACCGGACCTCGGGAGGATGTAGATTTAAATTTGTGGAACCACTGCCACAGTGCGTTGTGCATTGCTCTGGTCTCCAAGCTCCCACCAAATTTATGGGATGATAATTATTGAGCGGCCCTGCCGTACTCCCGTGCTGCCGTGCTGCCGTGGAGGTCCTCGTATTCAGCGCACGGCGTGCCTAGTCGGTGCATGCTGTCGTAGCGCTGACAGATTTTCACGCCACCGACTGCAGATCCAAAGCTTTTGGTGATGGTGCCAATGGAAATTCGTGCGAAGCTTACACCGCTTCGTACAAACCTTCTTGACGCTGTAAGACGGCTTCAAACCATGGGGTAATCACGCAAGGACCAAGCTACATTTTGAGGCTACTCCCGCCGTCCTACCGCGATCCTACATATGTAGTTGCTACTATAAAAACTTGGCAAGCCGGCCTGAGTATAACTCTTGCGAAGGTAACTGCTCACCTCGTACAAGTATAATCACTTCCACGGGCCACAATAAGATGTTCTTCTGCAAAGTCCTTGCTTTTGCCGTCTCGGCTGGCAGCCTCGCTACGGCTGCTGTCGTCGGACAGAGTTCCTCATGGAGTATCCCGGTGAAGAGGTCCGAGGGAACAGTCGCCGGCGCAGAGAGCGGCACCTCTTATTACTATAATTCGACCGGAACGTCCGACACTTGCGACGAGCTATCTGTGGCTGATCTTCAGTCGAGCCTGTCGCAGTTCGATCCCTTGTTCCCTCCACAGTGAGTACAACACCTCGAACATATTCCCGCGAGGCCCGCCCAGCGACTAACTCACCCAAAGGTACAGCGCCGGCCCGTTCTACGACGGCCAAACCATCTTCCCCATCGGCGCTCTGTACCTCGACACCGCCTCAGGCACCAAAAGCTTCTACCTCACCTACACAAGCGTGACGCCCAACTCAACAGTCACATGGGTTGACGCCGGCGCCGACATCGCGAATGTGTGGGTCGCGCTGAGAGAGGATATGGTCGATCTGTGGACTGCAGGGACGACGTTCCAATTCATCTGGTACAGCGTCTACAAGACGGTCGGCGGCGTGAGCAATTATGCAGGGCAGCTCGAGATGCAAGTCCAGGTGCCGACCTTTGTGAAGGGCTGCGCTACGACGTGTGGGGCGCACTGCAATCCCAACATATGTACCTGCTAGGATGGAATCACATACATAGATGAGATGAATAGAGTGGACTGAACCTCTTGTCTGTACCCGAGCTCTTCAGCCACCATTCGTACACCCGGACGCCACGGACAAGCATCGTGGACAGGATCTCAGCTGCGCCTGGAAGCCGTCCCGCGCACATGCTTTGCCACTCACTATATCCACCAGCTTGGCCAAGAGCCAATATGTCTAGCACACGCGACGTCAGACAGACAAAGAAAAGTGTGGAAGTGCGGCCAGCAGCAAAGCAACATAAACGAGATGCTGTGGCGAGACCGCTGTGTTACGGACGCTGCAGTGACCCGTCTTGGGGGGCAGAAGGGCTGGAATTTTCCGATGGGTGGACGAAAGGTATTCCCGCGCGCTGCTAGGACCCGTTGCTTGAATTAGAAACTCGGGACGGGCCTCCAAATTGTGTATCGTCCATGTCGCTTCTGTGGAACTGGTTTGTGTTGGTGGTGTTGCCATGTGTTGACCTTTGCACATGTCAGTCAAGTCATTGGTATAAGCTGACCTCGGAAGGAGACTCGATTTTTCTATAGTCGAGAGATCCCTGCCAAAAGTATTGATAAAGACAGACAGGGGTCTGGAGATCTAGAGTGCAAATGCAGAATACCTATCCTAAAGGTAGTTATCCCAAAGGTTATTATCCCAAGGGTGATTACCCCACAAGCGATTGCCCTAAAGCTTGAAGGTGGTTGAAGTGGGTGTTGCTAAAGCAGGAGATCAAGACTTTTGGCGGCAACGTCCGTACAGACAGTCACTCATTAGCGAGCATAGAATGAATTCATATCAAAACTGGAGCTGAGGATCGCACTGGAACATCGTAAACCGATGCAATTAATCTGTTCATCTTTCGAAGAGACCTGCAACCGAGTGGCACACAGTCCCCTTGGGTATCGTAAAAGATGTGGGACCTTCCCCAACAAAGTATGTGAGCGAACATGTTATGACCCCGAACGCCAGTCAGCCGAAGTCCCAAATCCAAGCAGTGCCTGCCCTGCCTCAAGCACCAGCAGCAGCTATCAACCTCTTCTTGATCTTAAGGACCTTGGTGAAGTCCAATTTCCTGCCTTCGACCGGCATGTGCTCACCACTTGCAATGCAAAGGATCCTCATGCGCTCGTCGTACCTCAGGCCACCAAGCAGCTTCGGCGTGATGAGAAAATATTGCGACGTGTGCTCATGACACGCGATGTCTACCATCCGTTCGTGAACCATGCGCTCGTTCCGAGGGTCCATACCTTGATTGATCTCGTCGACCACACGGAATGGCGCTTGCGCCATGGCCTGCAATGACATGAGATAAAAGATGGTCGAGACGGAGCGCTCGCCACCGGATTGACGGTGCTTGTCAAGGTGCTGCAGGGTCTCGTTCTCCCTGTGAAAAGCGTCAAGGTTAGTATGAACCGAGTGCAAGGTAGCCAGAGAGTGAGTAGCATACCTGAATTTGACCTTGATCTCAATCGACCACTTATCGAAGTCTTCGTCCTTGTGCACGCCCACCTCACCGGCACAATTGATCTGTTCGAAATTGTAGGAGAACGCATCGTTGATCCTCCTGATGATGTCGTCGAGCGCGGGTTCCCACACCTGCTTCACTTCTTGAATCGAATCCTCCAACTCGGCAAAAGACGCTTGTTTTGTAGCCATGTCTAGCCGTCCCCTCGCAATTCTGCGAGCTCTTTCTTCAAAGTCTCGCAAAAGACCGGGATCAGTATCGTGGATGAGTTCCAGCCTCGCCTGCTCCGCGTCGATATCTTCGGTGATGCTGTCCATCGTCTTCTCATCCGCAAGCTGTAGGATACGGGCTTTCCTCTCTTCGTCAATTTGGCCGTCGGCATCAGTCAGAGGTTTCATGGCTTCTTGTTGCGCACGCTGGGCAACTCCCTTGACCTTCTTTACTTCGTCACTAAGTTGCTCGACTTTCCTTCCCTCATCCTCGAGCATTTGGGCAATACCCAAGCTTCGTTCTTTGAGGGCTTCAAGGTCCGAGGTCGCTTCGAGCTGACGAGTTTGGGCTTCAAGGACGGCCTGATTCGCATCTCGAAGGAGACTGAGACGCCTACTGTGCTGGAGCACAAGCTTGGCCTGCTCCAGAGCCACTTGGTCGATTTGGTCGTCATAGCTGAGCATCCTCTCTCGAGTGGCCTCAAGGTCATCTCGCACACGCTGCAGGCTCTTCTTCGCCTTGTCTAGACAAATGTTAGAAAAACGACCCAGATTGATCACAAAGCCTCAACATACCGATCTCGTCCGGCAATTTCCTGTATTTTGAGTGTTCCTGTTGTAGTGCTGCCTTGTCTTCCTGCAATTTGACCTGCAAGGTATATCATCAGTTTGCATAGAAGAAGAGGTTCGAGAACCGAGTCTCACCTGCTCCATTTCCACCTCCTGTATCTTTCCGCCCAATTCAGCCAATTTGGAGTTCACTTTTTCATATTCTTCCTTGATCTCAGCAACTTCAAGTTGGCGCTCTTTGAGACGTCGCTCGAGGTCGGCCTTTGCTGACAAGTCCATTGGCTCATCCGTCCACCATTTCCCCGACTGTATGCGCTTGGTAATTGTAGATGTGGCACCCTGTCCGTACTCCCTTCTTCGGGTAATCCGGTAGTAAGTTGTGCCAGCCGCGAAGGAGTTGATCTTCTCACCATCAAAGAGTCGTTGGTACTGCGCATCGCTGATGTCTTTGAGGCTGACCCCGGTAAGGTGAAGCTTCTTCTCTGAACACAACATGGCAAGCACTGGCCTAGGACCCTCGATGAAATCCATCGCAAATCCGTCGAGACCCAGATCCGCAACAGCTTCCTGAGGGACTGGCGGATGAAAGCCCGAGAGGTCCGTTAAGATCGTGCGGATGGACACAGCAACGTTCATCTTGCCATAGAATTGAGCTGTAAGCTTCTGGTGGTCAGACTTGGTTTGCGCGGTGAAACAAAAGAGGTCATCCCTTTGCAGACCAGATTGAACGAGATTTGAGAACCGCTTGTCCTTCATGGAGCAAGTCAGAAGAGCAGGACCGAAGACCTCCTTTTCGAACTCATTCTGGTGTTCCTGAAGCCAGTCGTAGGCTTTAGCAACATCGGCATCTTGACCCCGAAGCTGCGCCAACTTTTGGCCCTCTTGGGAGTCTAGACTTGCGATTTCTTGCCGGATGGCCTTGGTTTCGAGATTCTTCGCACGTCCGCGCGCCACCACTTCGCTGCGAGTCCCATTCAATTCTTGTTGCTGGGCCCTGAGCTCTCGCCCACGGCTTTCGCATTCTCTCTGTTCACATATCAGTAAGACCACTTAAAATCTCGGCGGGACATTACGTACAATTTTGTGGTTCCATTCCTTGGCGTTGAATCTGGTCTCGATGTCTTTCATGCTTTCCAGCTGGCCCTCAAGCTGAGTGATCTTGTTTCGGTATTGCCCGACCTCTTTCTTCCTCTTGTCCATCGAGTCTCTCTCGAGCTTCTTGTTGTTCTCGAGGGTATGTATCTGATCCTTGGTCTTTTCGATCGCCTGCATGTTCTTCTCTGCCTTGGCTTCCTCAACTTCAGCATGATTTCTACGGGCTTGTAGCACACGGTCGATCGCATCTTTATATATGAGTTTCGCGTTGACTTCCTCGAGAGCTGGCTGGTTTTCTCGCTCGAGTCGGTTGCGTTTCTTCTCTGCCTTCTTCCTCTGTTCCTTGAGCTCGTTGTGCTGCTTCCGCTGCTCGTTGTAGTACACAACCTTACGAGCGTCCACCAAATCGTCCACCGACTTTTGGACTTGCTCTCGTTCCTTGAGACGCTCGACGTCCGCCTGGACGTTTTGCTGGCGATTCTCCAAGCTGCGAAGAGTCTCAATCCCAGTATCCAGCTCGCGACGCAAAGCTTTCTGCTCGCTAAACATTTGCTTGAGTTGCTGCTGCTGCTCGACGAGCTCTTCTGGTGCTGCTGCCAAGAGTGTCTTGTTGAGAAGTTCGATCGGTTCCATGCCAGAGAACTCAACCACCTTGTCCTGAGGCAGAAATTGGCAGAGGTTGTCGATTTGAATTCTAAGGGCCCGCATAACTTTTTTGATGTTCTTGAGGGTGCACTCTCTGCCATTTAGCCAGAATGTTCTCGCGTTGCTTTCGGCGTCGATCCGCAGTTTAATCACGTAGTTTGCCTTGTCTTTTCGTCTCTTCTGCAGTTCGATTTCCACATTCGCATGGGTATTTCCGTGCTTGACGTACTGTCCGACTTTATCTGCTCGACCGAGAACGCTGGGTTGGTAGCCAAGACCCAGGCACATAGCACAGACAAGCGAGCTTTTGCCGGTGCCGTTGGGACCAATGACCATGTTGAGACTTGGACCAGGGAAGAAGTCAGCCTTTGAGTAGGTGACGAAATTCTCGAGTGTGACCCGGATGATAGCGCCGGGTGAGTACTCGTTAGCGGACGCAGCACTGGCGGAAGCAGAGCCACGGCCATTCGCACGCGGTGGAGGCGTGTCACCGTCGTCTTCGGCTAGGAATTCGAGCTCATTGCCGCTTACTTGACCCTCTTCGTCGTCGTCCAATTCCATGGGACTAGGAGCATCTCTTCCGCCTCGGAGCCGCATTCGCTTGGAGTCCTCGGACGCGTCTGAAGACGAGACACCGGCGTCTGCCTCGTCGCCAATTTCCATGCGCGACGCGCTCCGCTTTGTTGCACCCGACATGGTGGGCGAGAGCGAGGATGAACCTCAATCCGGGTGATTTTCCGCAAAGATCGAGGCTAAAGACGCGAGATTCGGTATTCGCGCGAAATGTGACACGACTTCTGTGGCAGAAGAGAGATTCCTGACGTGAAGGACAAGGCAGAACGCGGTCGCGTATCTGGGGTTAATGGCTGGCTGACTCAGCAGACCGGGGAGAGAGCAACAACAATCCAAGACCTGATGAGTTCCTTTCATGCCTCTCTACGTGGCTACCAAACCATTCATTCTCAAGAATTAGGAGATTGATGTGTCGAGCATTCCTAATTTACCTTGACTTGGGATCAGTCTTCTTACTCAATCAATGAATGGTCAAGCTGTATACTTGGTGCCACAGCTCCCTCCTCTCAATTCCAAGGTTTCCTTCCCATCAGGAAGCAACTTTTCGGTGAAGTTATGAGGCAGTGGAATGAGCTACAAAAGTCTATGCTAAGTCGTGATAGACATCTCCAATTTCATATACATATGGCAAGGGAAATGCATTTCTGCATCTGTAGTACACCTTGGTGGCAGCCCAGGCCGCCAGAGCTGAAGCTGGCACATTGACATGGAGTCTGTACTCGAAAGCAAAGCTCATGTGGTGTCTGCACTTGGTTCTACCCAAAGGTAGTCTTGAAGAGCTGCGAAAAACATGCAGCTTACGTTTGTAAAGGAGGCTGTTAATGAGCCCACTTCTAACAGCTTGGTCCATCCTTTGTCTCATATTTCTCACCCTATACTGCCAGGCCTTGACTACACCCTTGGACAAAACTGTCTGGGTACTTGATTTGGAGGCTCAAGGACTGTAACACCTTCATGCAGATAAAAAGGTGCTAATTGTAAGGGACTTGAATTCTAGTTGAACAATGTGTAATGGCGCAATACCTGCAGCTAGTCACACCCTTCCCCAAATCAGAGCAGACATTATACGGGTCGCGACTACCGGCACAAGCAGAGAGCCAGTCAATCAGTTGACTAGATCACGACTACAGCCATCTCATTGAGCTCGGCCAGCCATCCACTTGCGACAGCTTCAATTGCATCTCGAACGCCGCCACATAGCCACCGACCCCCGCCCTTGCACCGGCTATGACTTGCACCAAACCCGGCCGGAACTTCCAATTCTGAGCTTGCTACACTACACCTCAGAGCAATTTCAGACTTCGCAAGACCACAAACGCTCTTCGTTTCCGACCTCACTCCTTCAAGATCTCTCGAGCGCTTCTAACCAGCGTGACGTGTTGCGTTGTGTTGCGCAATTGCGGCCTCCTGTTGAGAGACCGACTTGATCTTTTCGTTAACAATCTGTTGGGTATTGGCGAGTTGACTTCAATTTTCGAGTTCCTTGCGGCTCAACGCCGCGTCGACGCGTCCATCAACCGTCATCCCCTCACCCTCCGATAACAGACCATCGCGCCTCAAACCAACACCAAACACCACGTCAAGTTTACGACTTGGCCAACCCTCGAGCATCCTGCCCTGACCCTACCATCGATACTTGCTAAGCCTGGCCGTGCGCCTGCGGCTCCGCGACTGCATTGCCTCATTTCAACGCAATTTACTTTCACTACGGCTCTCCCTTCCTCGATCAGCTCGATCATACTTACTCAGACCTCCTGAAGTAACTTACACTGCAACGCTGGAGGCTCCGGCTTCGCTGAGATAGTTCCGCCATGGACAAGCGTCGCTCTGTCCAGAGCTCCTCTTCCCGCCCTCCATTAGGGGAAAACCCCAAGAGAGCCAATAGCGCCCCCTCGGAAGACTCCCGACACTCGCACTCGACAACCGCCGAGATTGAAGATAAAGAGAACATTCCCGTCGTCCTTGTCGAAGATGCCAAGAGTCCTAAAAAGTCGAACAAGTCCACCAAGCACGCATCACAGCCCCCTAGCAATCCGCGCCTGTCAACTGTTCTCTCGCAGGCAACCCAGGACCGGATCGCCGCCAAGCGCGCCTCTCAAGTCTCGACAGTGTCAGCCACGACGGCGAAGTCCTCCGACAGCCAAGTGAAGTCGTACATTGGGCCCTGGCAGCTCGGTAAGACTCTAGGCAAAGGCTCGTCCGCTCGTGTGCGTCTCGCTCGTCACCGCGTCAGTCACCAATCGGTCGCGGTCAAGATCATCCCCAAGAGAACGGCATATCTATCTCAGGCCGGAAGCATTGCTCAACTTGATCGGGCGGAACGACGCAAGCCCGACGATGAAGGGGATGACATCCGCCGCTTGCCGGTCACGGTCGAACGCGAGATCGCCATCATGAAACTCATCGAGCACAACAATATCATCAAGATTCTTGATGTTTGGGAGAATAGAAACGAGATGTAAGGATTTCACAGTCAATTCATGCGAAGGCGTAGACTAACAATATTTTTGATAGTTACATCGTTCTTGAGTACTGCCAGTCCCGCGACATGTTCTCGTGGATCAATAAGTACGGCCCTCTGAGCGAGCACGATGCCATCTACGTCTTTCGCCAGATGATGTGCGCCATGGAATACTGCCACTCCTTCAACATATGCCACCGAGATTTGAAACCAGAGAACATCTTACTTTCCGAAGACGGAGATGTCAAAATCATTGACTTCGGTATGGCTGCTCTCCACCAAAACGGCCAGAAATTGCAAACCGCCTGCGGAAGTCCCCACTACGCTGCACCTGAACTCTTGAAGTCCAAGACGTACCGCGGCGACAAGGCCGATATCTGGAGTATGGGAGTCATCCTGTTTGCCATGTTGGCACAGAGGCTTCCCTTCGATGACCCGCACATGCCCACCATGCTGTCGATGTCGAAGAGAGGTATCTACACCATGCCAGACAACTTAAGCTGGGAGGCACAGGATCTGATTCAATGTATCCTCACCACCGACCCTGACATACGAATTTCCATCGCCGATATGTGGGAGCATCCTCTTATCAAGCAATACGACGATCAGCCTGGTTTCGAGCATACTAGACGTGTGGCAATCGATACGGAAGCCAGGGAGAAGGACGCCCCAATCAGCTCCCGCGACATTGATCCTCAAGTTTTGCGTCAAGTCCGTGCTTTGTGGCATTCGTCAGACGTCAAGGATATCAAGGCGAAGCTCACTAGCGAAGGACGTAACGAGCAGAAGACCTTCTACCATCTCATCATAGACCACCGTGATCGCCTTTTGGAAAATTATGATCCTCAGCTGTCGCACTCCGCTAGTGATTACCACCACTTACGACCAAAAACATGGGCGACACGTGTGGCGACGCGTGACTTCAACAACCACGGCCGAACACCCTCGCGTTTCACCGTAATCTCGACTGTCGCCGACACAGACGCGGGAGGCACGGTGCGCAGCTACGATCCCTACCATGCCTCACGCAATTTGGCACCTGTGGACGCCAGTCATGCTAGAATCACTATTCACCCTGGCAAGCTTGAGCCAGGTACAGCCAGGAGCCTCGCCTCCGGCTCTGTTCCGTCCAGGATGGGAACGACTGCTTCTCGGGCTTCACGGAGGGCGAATGCATCACTTCGGTCTCGGACAGTGAGCTACGCCCAGTCACACCGTAGTTCCATGAGCTCTATCCGGAGTAGTCTTCAGGGTACCTCGACTGTGCTGGTGAAGTCTCGACACAAGCGTGGCGTTGACTTCTCAAGCCTCCGCAGAGGCACGGCTCAAGAAGCTCGACGCCGAAGCAATGATCAGGGCTTCCCCGCCTCCGCCAGCATCGCAGGTGACCAGACGACCTACAGTAGGGACAACAAGTCCCCCCAGAGTCCTAACAAGAGGAAGCAGGAGAATGTCAATCCCACAGGCTCTGTCAATGATATGGGTTCTGCGAATTTTCTTCCTCCTATCATCGACGAAGATATGATTCGCTTCAGCTACAGTCTCGCGAAAGACTGCGATGATGCTTTCGGGAGCTCTCTGATTGCCGACGCTTCTGAAATTGACGATCGGAACATTCGCTCGAGCCTGACGCCTTTCAGTATCGAATTCGGCACGCCATCAATCCAGCAGACGCCGGACCCAGCCTATCATGGTCGAGCAGGCGGCAATTCCTGGGACTCCCGACCGCTTCCTCCTACACCTCCAATCGAGATGACGCCGAGTCCACTGGGCGCAGTGGAAGTGAAGACCGAGAGTCCATCTCCTTACAACGCCAATGCCTATGCTGGGCCGAACATCAGCCTCAACGTGGCGCCTCTGAATCTTCCTTCGATTAGCCAGCGGCGCATAACGTCCGCGCCAGTCTATGCACAGTATGCTCGCGACTCCAGACCTTTGCCATCCATCTTCGAGAACTCCCCGAGTCCTGTCACTGGCACTCCGCGAATCGTGTCAGCTCCCAACTCCAGCATGCCAGCATCTCTACCTACTCCCAATGACGACAAGAACTTGCACTTCCTGGCACGAGCGGAGAATACGATTCGAGTTGTTGAGTCACCAACAGCCCGAAAGTCGACTGGTTCTGCTCTTCTTCCTGAGCCGCTGAACGTACGCAAGAAGACTCCGAGTACCATTGCCGCCAAGACCCCAGAGACTCGCAAATTCTTGCAAGAGCAGACCAAGAAAAAGTACAGCTTCCATAACCAATTTCAAGACCTCCCCGAGGAGCCCTCTGTGGATAAGAAATCCAGCAGTGCTGGCTCATCTATTGGTCCCAAGAAGAAACTGTCAACTTGGTTCCGTCGTGCCTCGAAGACCAGTTCTAAAGGCGATGTCACCGAGACCCCTGATACATCGGTCTATGCCGATGAAATGCCGCAAGAACGAGCTCCTGTTGGGCCTCCAAAGAGATTCGGCTCTACATCCACCAATGCTGCGCCACCCGACCTCAACGTCCAGCCAACCAAGAAGAAGAGTCTTTTGTTCTGGAAGGCGTCCAAGAGCAGTAATCGGATGTCTATCGCGGGTATGAAACAACCTTCTCTCAGCACCTCTCTAGAAGCATTGTACTGACAAATTGCTACGTAGCTCCCGACTTTGCGGAGGGCCTTCCAAGCGCAGACATTGAACGAGCCTTGTCGATGACGCAGGCGAACGAGGAGAACAGCGCCGGATCGCGCCGGATCGTTCCTCAGCAGAATTGGCTTGCTCGACTCTTCCACGTCAAGCCTGCCACTCGATACCTGTGTCTGCAGATCTCAAGCCGACGCGCCCGGCAGGAGGTTACGATCCTACTGCGGGAGTGGCGGAAATGGGGAATCCGGGATGTCGAAGTTGACAAGGAGCGAAACATCCTCTTTGCGCGCGTGGGCAAGAAGAATTGTGAGTATCTTGGTGCGAATTCGGGGTTGCAGCTTCATGCAAATGGAAACTGACTGACAATGTGCCTTTCTTAGTTCTCGATATCAAAGAAGTCAACTTCGCGGTCGAGATCATGACCGTCATCGAGCACGGCAAGCGCAATCACCTTAGCATTACTCGTTTCACGCAAGAGAAGGGTGCAGCCAGCAGCTTTCACAAGGTCGTTGATACGATGAACAGCGTCTTCGATAGTCGCGCCCTGATCATCCAGGATGGGCGCAAGGCCAAGATGATGATCAAGACGCTCAACTCCTAGCCTGAGATCTTGCCGTCATCGTCTGGTAACATTTTCCCCCTGGACTCATCAGGATTGAGAATGAGTTTGGACGGGGCTGCGATGTACGGCATGGCTGAAGGTCATGTGGGTTGCTGACGGCGGCTTGTCACGCTAGACGTTAAGGAAGAAGGCTGCCAGACTAGCTTCTCTCGAAGTGGCATCTGTCACTAAGGGAACGATGGATTTTGCCCCAAGAAGTCCGATGTATTTGTCGAAAAGGGAGATGCTACTGGATCAACCCCCCTCAGCCGTCCTGCGGCCGACGGAGTTCCTGGCAAGAAGCGAAGACCGCGAAATTGATGAGTCTTGGGCGCCGATCTCTCAAGCACTCGAACAATGTGTATGGTTGGAAATTTGTGGAATCACGGGTTGGAAAGCGAAGACGGTGTTGGATGACTCTTTACATCAGTGTTCTAATAACGGTGGGAGATGCTAGGCAGGGCTGGACTGAGTGCTCTCAGGAACTATTGGCAAGGACGAACATACCCCCAGGGTCTGTGAAACCCGCAAAGGCCATCTGTCGCGAAAATTCCATCTACATGACTGGTTTGGATGCGTAGCTTTGGATCTCCTGTCCATACAGAGAGCTGACCGGTTCATAGCTCTGCCGGATATTAATACGCTCGAGCCGCGCTGCAAAAGTTCACTGGCCTCCATCTCTTCCATGATTGGGGGCTCGAGCGAGAGGGCGAGGCTGTAAATCGTCATAGAAAAAATTGGTAGAGACATTCTTAGGTTATGTACATGAAACCGGCGCCGTCTGCTCTCGAGGTGAAGTTCAAGATGTTTACACACTGCCTGAAGATGACGAGCAAGCAGTAGGAGTTGCAAGGCCCATATCAAGAAAACCCCCTGGGGTGAGCATAGAATGTCCCGGAAGCCACTATCCGGGATATCCCGTGGAGACCAATACCTCGGCCCAGCACGGCGTGTCATCCTCGGTGGATCGGAAAGCTGAACCTAAGCTGTTTGAGACTTATGGGTGTGACGCTATCGATCCTGATCGCTTATCTCGATGCGATATCGGGGAGGGATGACTGGGTTCAAGAATTCAACCAGCTTTGTCTGAGGAACGAGCAAAAGGGAGAGCCGTTGGAATGTTTGACATAGCGCCCAAGAATGACTTTGATTGTGATCAGAGTCGCTGGGTCATTGAGGAGGACCATAGCGCCCTTCTTTCTGGTACTCGCTCGGGATGACCTCACCAACCAGACTTCCCCGGATTCCCAAGTGCCTCGTGCCTCACATGTCAAACACAGGGAATAGGGAACTGGGAACTCTGCGGCCGCCTTGTCAAACAGCTCTCCCCACACTTTCACAAGCGCGTCATTGCACTCACGCAGCCAGTCATTGGCTGTGCGTCCGTGTGTTCGTCCAAGGTGACAACCTCCTCTTACCCGAGGAATACCGACAACGGCCGGGAGGAAGCCATCAGGTGTGGCCATTGACTGAAATTCGGCAAGGAGAGGAAATTGAAGAAGCGAATCCGGAACTTTGGGGATCCATGGCAAAACTTCCAAAAGAGTAGCCGGTAGCCTCCAACTCTAATAATCCTGACTGCCGAGCATCAAATAGGGCTGTGAACTCCTCCCTTTCCAAGTGCGCTTTTCGTCATCATCACTACCTAGGTACCCTCCTGCTCCAACACGACTCCAACGGTGGCTAGACGCGGTACTGTCAAATAGTTTTACCGGACTGACAAATCTTGGTGCTACTTTGTATAAGCGTGAGTATCCCTCGGCCTGCATCATCTCACGACGTTGTGCCTGACCTAGCCTTGTGTAGACACCAGACACCATCACAATTACCGACTTGCAACGGCAGGACGTGAGTCTAAACAAGCTTTAATCACTATTGCAACTCCCAATTGACACACCTCGAAGCGAATAGCTCTAAGCTTCACACTAAATCAACTACACCTACATCAAGTCACAAAGCCAGCCAAGATGGCCGCCACCGACACCATCTTGCAAGGGGTCAACATCCTCGGTTCTATCAAGGACGAGCACCACAAGATCCTGACACCTGAGGCCCTCGCCTTCCTCGCCCTGCTGCACCGCTCCTTCAACAACACCCGCAAGCAGCTACTTGAGCGCCGCAAGATCCGCCAAGCAGAGCTCGACAAGGGCAACCTGCCGGACTTCCTCCCGGAGACCAAGCACATCCGCGACAATGCTACCTGGAAGGGCGCACCACCGGCTCCGGGTCTGGTCGACCGTAGGGTGGAGATCACAGGTCCTACGGACAGAAAGATGGTCGTGAATGCGTTGAACTCGAATGTGTGGACCTATATGGCTGATTTCGAGGGTAAGTGAAGACGAGTTTGCGGGCTCGAGTGCATTCTCTCTACACGTGGAGAGAAGAGGCTGACGACACCCTAAACAGATTCCAGCGCACCCACATGGGACAACATGGTCAACGGCCAAGTAAACCTCTACGACGCCAACAGGCGCCAGGTTGATTTCAAGCAAGGCCCCAAAGAATACAAGCTCCGCACCGACCGGACCCTGCCCACCCTCATCGTGCGGCCGCGCGGGTGGCATCTCGACGAGAAGCACGTCACAGTCGACGGCGAGCCCATTTCAGGCTCGCTCTTCGACTTTGGTCTGTACTTCTACCACAACGCCTTCGAGCTCGTCAAGCGCGGCTTCGGCCCTTACTTCTACTTGCCCAAGATGGAATCTCACCTCGAGGCGCGCCTGTGGAACGACGCCTTCAACCTCGCGCAGGACTACATCGGCATGCCGCGCGGGACTATCCGCGGCACCGTGCTGATCGAGACGATCCTGGCTGCGTTCGAGATGGACGAGATCATCTACGAGCTGCGCGACCATTCGTCGGGTCTAAACTGCGGCCGCTGGGACTACATCTTCAGCGTGATTAAGAAGTTCCGCCAAAATAGCAACTTTGTCCTGCCGGATCGCAGCGCGGTGACGATGACGGTGCCGTTCATGGATGCGTATGTGAAATTGCTGATTCAGACATGCCACAAGCGTGGCGTGCACGCGATGGGCGGCATGGCGGCACAGATCCCGATCAAGGACGATAAGGAGGCGAACGACAAGGCGATGGAAGGTGTGCGAGCTGACAAGTTACGTGAGGTGCGCGCGGGACATGATGGGTGAGTACATTTCTGGGCCTGAAAATCAGGCACAAAGCGAGGCTTTTGACAAGAATACCCGCTGACACTTCACACACAGAACATGGGTTGCCCACCCTGCTCTTGCGGGCATCGCAGTTGAGATCTTCAACAAGAACATGCCGACTCCCAATCAGTTGTTCAATCGCCGCGAGGACGTCAGCATTGGCCAGAACGACCTTCTGAACATGAACGTCCCCGGACAGATCACCGAGGAAGGTATTCGTAAGAATCTGAACATTGGCCTCGGCTACATGGAGGCTTGGATCAGAGGTATTGGATGCGTACCTATCAACTATTTGATGTAAGTACTCGTGCCTGTTGCTCATCGCTGCCTTTCGTATAGATACTGATAGTGCGGAATAGGGAGGACGCCGCCACCGCAGAAGTTTCCCGAAGCCAGCTGTGGCAGTGGGTCCGCCACAGCGTGACGACATCCGAGGGAAAGCGCGTTGACAAGGCCTACTCGCTGAAGCTGCTCAAGGAGCAGGCTGATGAGCTGGCTAAGAAGGGTCCGCAGGGCAACAAGTTCCACTTGGCTGCTCAGTACTTCGCGGGCCAGGTGACAGGCGAGGACTACGCTGACTTCTTGACCTCGTGAGTAATTCCATGTCATAATTTGGGTCCGAAGCGACAACGCAGTGTAGTGAGTGCTAACGCCTGTGGCAGGTTGCTGTATAACGAGATCACGACTGTGGGGAATGCTGCTCCGGCTTCGAAGCTGTAAGGATGGCTTGAGCAGGAAGTGTGAGATTAATGCATACAGGAGAGCTGGGTCGCTAGTGAAACGAAGTGTTTTGGACAGCTCCGGTCGTTTGTCCTTTGTGCGAGCAGATAGCGAAAAGAAACAAATGTTCAGCCTTCATCGTTGAGACCCTGGTGTAAAGCAGTGCGAAAGAGAAACATGTGCGTGCTGGAGGTATACCGGTACTATGCGACAGATTGATTGCACCAGGTAAGAGCTGCACCCGATGCTTCTAACCGCCGATCGACCCTTGCTAATGCACAACACATAAGCGGGAAAATTGAGACCTACACGTGTACCCAACCGCCGACGATGACTTCAAGAGTTATGTCGAAGAATTTCTTTGCCCTGGTGGACGCAAGAGCTTCCGGACTGAAGAACCACACATGCCCGCAGGCCGGCAAGCTTGTGCGACCAGCCCTGGTCGTGGGAACTACTCGTGGCCGCTCTCGCCTCGCTGGTCTTGCGAAATTTCGTACTCGGGCATATCACAGGTATGAGCCAGCTAGACAGGACGAGTATCACAGCGGGCGGTGATTTCAGCTCAGGCCTGAAATTACGAAAACGTACCTGAACCGATGAAGGCGAGTACGTTGACAGGTTTGGACGGACACAGCCCGCGAAATTGCTGCGCGATCAGGGTATCGAAGGGGAGACGATGCACCAAAGAATTGATCATCACATAAGTTGTCTGGGTGTGCAGTGATTACCACCTGCAGGATCGCTGATCAGACGCCCACAAATGGATTGAGCAGCATTGAATTGATCACTTACAAGACACGGCAGGTCCAACAGCAACGGTCTGCATTGGGTAGTGTCCGCTGCAAGTATCCGACCTGTCGGCACCCTTTCAAGTAAATTTAGAACTTCGGCGGTAAATCGGGTCAACGCCGTGCCAAGGCTTTGTTGACTGCTTGAAGCGGTGCTGGGTGCGTTAGATTGCCTTAGGCCTGTGCAGTTGGGTCTTGCACTTGCATACAACTCATTCACATCATGCAGCCTCGTCAGACCTGCCGTCACCGCGGGACATTGCTGGAGATTAAGTGAGTCCACGGAATCTATGAGCTGCGTATATCGGACCGATATCCTCATAGCTCTTGTCCTCTAGGCTTTGCTTTTGATGAAAGGTGTTCAAAATTTCAATATCAGCACTGGCTTTCAGCCCGCGAAGAGTCTGCGAACCTTTTTGTCAAGATGCCTCGACTTGCTAGGCATGGCTCAGGATGTAAGGTCTGGCACTACAAGAGACTTGTGAGTTTAATACAGGCCACTCTGGATTTCTTCCTTTGGCTTCGAATGATGGCTAATGGTTTCAATCCAGAAGTCCGCTTGGTGCAGAAGTGTTCTTCTCTGGGAGCCACGCTCGTCAATTGGTCTGCAGCGAGCTTGTGGCCACAGTTGCTGACCAAGATGATCTCGACAATGGATACCTGAGCGAATGTGGTATGGTCCAGGAAATCATAGTAGAGGGCTCGGTAGGTTTCCTTTTACACCACATGGCTAAGTAGGAATCCACAGCTGCCTCGCTCCAAGACGCTGCAGATGCAACGAGTGGACGGTCTTTGAATCTCCGAGAAGGACCGAGTCTCGACTGCATCCTATTTCGTAGTACACCTCGTGCCATTAATAAGACGAGCTTTACATTGTTACACCCATGGTCTCCATTTTGAGGTCAACAAGGCGAGCTCTCTTGTCATTAGCTCATCAGGAAGCCTGGAGTATACGACGACCCAGCAGCGATGTGTGGACTTCCCAGACATATGACAGCTGGACTCATTGACTCTCAATCTCACGGTCTCGGCCAGCGCGGATCTGAATCTTACCGGTCTGGGTAAATGGGACTTATACCAGGCCACATCAGTCTCTCTTACATTCGTATCAACGTGGACGAATGGTGGAACGATTATCGCGTATGCTTCCACTTCTGGGCTCGATCAGATCCATCGACATTGACACTTTGGAAATAAGCGGAACTTCACAAAGTCTGGACAACTACAATCACGGAATTGACCTCAACATCACTTCAGCGAAGACGATCACTGCCAGTACGGGCGTCTCGTCACCCTTCCTTGAATCTGCTTCCTCAATCACGATAACTGGTTTGGAGAAGCCAAGTCTCTTTAACCTTGATGGCTTGACCACGGTTGACAGCATGACGCTGGAGCACACCGAGGATCTGCGGGACAAGGTCAACATCGTGACGCTTCCTAGTCTCACCAAAGTCACGGATGCGCTAACGATAGGGCCGGGCTCTGCAGAGAGCCTCACGTTTCCAGTCCTTGGCTCCGTGGTGTCTTTGACTATTCATGGACAATCAAGCATGACGAATATCGCATTCTGGAGCCTCGTAACACTACACGACCTGGTCACGTACAATAATAATATGACTGTGCTTCCAGGAAACTTTGGAAAGCTGAACTTTGCATACTATGTTTATTTGAGTGGGTACATCGACACGCAGGTACCCCTCCCACACGTAAAATGTCTAGGCGAGATTGCGCTGATCACTTTTCTAGGATAACATCTGGTGCCCTATTCTTGGCCGACGACCTGACCACCAACGACAATATTACTGTGCTACCGTGGAATTCAGATTTCGACTGTTCCTGGATCACCAAGCAGTACAAAGGGGGCAAATTTGCCAACGCCATCTGCAATGGCACCAATCCTATCAATACCTCCTCTCATTCAGCCAACAACACTAATGGTACAAGTGAGGCCCCTGCGGAAGATGAAAACAGCGGGAGCTCGGTCAGCAAGACTACCACTATCGCCGTAGCAGTGGTCGTTCCTTTAGCATGTCTAGCCCTACTTGGTGTTGCAGGCTGGTTCATCCTCCGCAGACTGGTTCATCCTCCGCAGACTCAGGCGGCGTCAGCAATCGACTGCACTGGTACACAACCGTGATGACGATCACAGAGCTTCGGAGCTACCAGCAGAGTCAGTTGTGTCATACAAGAAGTGGGTCTCGGAGGGTATGGGCTCGGGGAGATCACCAAAACTAGGAGGGAGTCAAGTTTCTGAGCTTAAAGGCCAGACAGGGCAATGGTTGACCAACACCAGCCCTCGCACTGATGGCCAGAGGGCTGAGCTGTGGACACCACCTGGAACTATACACTACGAGCAGGATGGAATAAGAGCGATGCATGGCTACGATCATCAAGGGGTGAACGCTGGCAGGCCGTAAGGGACGGGGTAGCAAAGTATCTTGCCGTAGAATATACGTTTTCGAGTGATTAGCAACCTGGCTGAAGAAATAGCCAAACCACGTGTTGCCACAACGCTGATCTATCTTCGGAGACTCAGGTCCGAGACCTGTCCTCTCTCTCTGAGCGCTTGAAAGACAGATTGTTGTTTCCCATCAGTCAGGGTATTTCTTTGATCTAGCTCGGCGACCCGCGGCTCGAGAGAAATAGGCTGTCTATGAATTGACCACGTGCATCGCATTCAGCACGAAGTGCTAAGTTCAAATCTTGAGCCATATATAAGGCTGTGGAGCCAGGGGTATTGTAATCTTGGACTCTGTCGAACGCTGTTGTGTCCTCAACCAAGTTCTGAAGCACAGCCACCACCTCCGCAAACTCCTGCGCAGCCTTCTTCTTCTTCTTCTTCTTCTTCTTCTTCTTCTTCTTCTTCTTCTTCTTCATCTTCATCACAGCGAGCGAACCAAGTCCTCAACGATGACGAAGATATTGATGAGAACCTTGACGTTATCGCTGCCCTGAAGAAGAAAAGAAGAGGAGGAAAGCCGGTCGACTACAAGACCGCGATGGACGTGGAGCCACCTCCTCCGCCTCCTAAACCACTTTTCAGGAATGAGAAACTCACTCTTTCCCGCATATCCTGCGACAGCAAGGCTAAAAAAGCTGAGCGCCTGTATATGGATGTGCTGAAGCCCAAGCTGGCCCGTGTCGAGCGACGGCGTCGAGAGAACGTCAAGCCCGTGAACAACAATGGGCGGAAGTCATATTCATCGCGATAGCGGGGCCAACTCAGACCATCAAGCACGCAACTGAGTGTCAGCAAAACCTTTACAGATACATCTACGCAGTCGACGCAGACAACAGGGAAAGTGAAGACCCAGGTGCATATTGGCAAACTCTTCGTGTGTCCAAGACACCGGAGGATTTATATTACAAACGTTCAACACATATGAAGTTCAAGGTCGCAAGTGTATTCATCGCCACAACCTCATACACGCTTCGTGGTTGTTTTGCTGACCAGCTTTTGTCCACCAGGAGCTGGACTACTCTGATTCCGCTCACAATGGCCGAATAGATGGCTTCCTACAACGCGTAGATAAGGCGCTAAAGTTCACAATCTGCTTGACATTATCCACGGATTTAGAACCCTCACGCATTCATCTCTGGGATGATCGTCTGGGATAATCGCTTTCTGCCCGCTGAGAATGAACAGTTGACCAAGATCATCTGAGCGTGTTCGATTTACAGATCCGCGACAAGTCATCAATTGAGCCATATTGACGGCAACAGAACTTCGAGGATGTGGTGGCGGTGTCTTATGCGAGAGAATTCCACAGGTCTAAAGAGCATCAGCAAAACCAAGGCCATACACGTTTAGAAGGCATTGCGGCACAGCCGCCCGCCCTAAAGGAGAGACTCGGTCGCCCTTGAAGATATTGTCTTCGACATACACCCATCGGACGCTCCGTCTCTAAAAGTATCCTCGAAATCCACTTTCAGTCTCACTCTGCTCATTCACCATGGTACCCAACAAAAGCCTCATTTACAAGGCGGAGACGGTGCATCTTCCCGTGGCCGGTGACCATCTCACCGTCGTGGACCGGCCATTCGATACAGAGGCAGCTCCCCCAACCGGTAGACTCACAGTCAAGAACTTGTTCCTATCAATAGACCCGTCTTATCGCGGGCAGATGTACAAGCCGTACGAAAACTATAGCTACGCCGTGCCATGGGTTCTGGACCAGCCCGCTCGAGGAACCATGCTCGGCAACGTCATCAAATCTGACAACCCTGGCTTCAAACCGGACGACCTCGTCCTGGCTTTCACAGTTTGTGCGGCAGCAGAGTGCACTGTCATCACTGCCGAGCAGTTGCCGTTGGTCCAGGTTTCGGCCCTTCCAGATGGCGTGCCACCTGAGCTCCTTTCCCCTCCCAGAATTCTGGTGAACTTGCTTACGTCTTTCCGCATATGTTCGTAACACTGCTGACTGGCCAAAAAAAGAATGCTCTCGGGATTCCGGGTCTGTCAGCGTACGAGAGCTTTTTTGAGTATGTCAAAGAGCCTCGTGAGGGCAAGACTATCTTCATCACGGCGGCAAGCGGTGATGTAGGCCAATTTGTCGGTCAGATGGCCAAGCTGCATGGCATGAAGGTCATCGGCAGCACTGGAAGCCAAGAGAAGGCATGTTTTGTCGTCAAAGAGCTCGCATGTAAGTCTTCAACGTCACAGAGATACTCCATCTCTGGCAACGGTATTAGGATCATTGCATGTTAGCACTGAGCCGAAGATGGCCGTTGGTACTTCTCAGCTGCTAATTCGGGGACTCAAAGACGACACTGCCTGGAACTACAAGACGGCAAGAACGACTGATGCCCTACTTAAGTATGCCCCCGAAGGCCTCGATGTCTACTACGACAATGTCGGCGGCAAGCGGTTGGAGGCAGCTTTGCATCGCATGAAGGACTTTGGCACGGTGGTCTCAAGCGGCATGATAGCTCTTTATGGATTACCAGAGGAGGAAAAGTACGGCGTGCGAAGCTTGATGATTTTTTTGGCGGGTCTGACGGTCTACGGTTTCATTTGCTCAGATGCTCATTTGACCCAGAAGTATATGCCGACTTTCGCTAGGGACATGATTGGGTGCATTGCGCAGGGCAAGATGAAAACTAAAGAGCATGTGGTGGTTGGAATAGAGAATGCGCCTCAGGCATTGGTGGATGTGTTAAAGGGGGATAAATTTGGGAAGATGGTTATTCAAGTGTAGTTCGTTTGGGGCCTAGGCATTGATGATTCAAGTATTTGGTTGGTACGGGCTTAAAGTACGGAGGCGCCTCTCAAAAGTCAGCCTAGGCTGATCAAAGCCTCTCTCCGAAAACTAGTAGATATTTGGATCAGATACAAGAAGTGGCATGTGGGCAGTCTTCCAAGGTATGGTTTAAATAGGGGTGGGGGGGGGGGTAAAATTATGGAGAAGAATAAATGGAGGTACATAGTGCTGATGGGGATGATCAGACGGAACATGATCGGGGTTGAAAGGTCAAATACAGTAGTTATCGAGTTTTGTATCCGAAGCAAGGGTTTTGCGCCTGCTTCGTTGTCAGTTCGGCGTCGAGATGAAGGATTCTTCTTGGAGAAACATTCGGAAGCTGTCGCTGCTACCTTAATGGTGATTTCCAGAAGACTGTCCACAGGCGGACGTGGCTGCCATGAGATCACGGCGGACACGTCGTCGAGACACGCTACGCGAAATATCACCAAATAGACAAGAAAACCTATCCCAGCAAATTGATGGAACACACTGAAATGTCCAAAGGCAAAAAAATGTGAGCACCATCGTTGATTTGTTCCCGGAGACGCTTCGAGATCTCCCCAAGAATGCGATCTGCGAAGACAACGCGATGTTCGTGTACTGACATCCGTGGATGGCTGCCTGATATACGAGGAAGGACTCATCGATCCTCGGCCAGTTCGGTCGCCATCCCAAGATAGCAGCAAGTTGCATCTGATTTTGAAGAATCCGATGTCGTTCGGAAGGATCATGCCTTGGGCAAGGATACTGTAGGCATCCCCGGCAATCTCAGGGGCAGATCAATAACCTTTCATCCCTGCTGAGAACCACTGGCACGCGCGCAGATCTTCAAGATTGGCGAAGAGTCTTGGGCAGCACGATGGCCCGAGGCTCTGGGTGAACCTTCTTCTCCCGGCGAACCCCCTGCTCACTTTGCACGTCTGAATCGCCCAAAACATTAGACTCCACCTACGTAAACTTCGAACAGCATTTCATTTCTTTTTCGTATCGCCGAACACCTGGGTGGAAGGATTTCTCCGGAAAAGCATACTATGTAGACAAACTGGCGCCGCCACTCTTCCGACCTCTGTCGCGGATGCTTTCCGTGGCGCGTGATATGGGCTATGTTGGGTGACATCGCCTCGATCTCTGCATTTTGCGAAACAACGGCCTTGTTCATATACCAATTTTTCAGCTTCTCTTCTGAACGAATCAGGCAAGAAAGCCTAGAGTCCAACAACATGGGACGCTGATGCTACTGCAACACTCAATCAACTAGGCCATGCTGTCAATCTGGCAGGTGCGTCGATCGACTGAGCTTTAGAAGACTTCACCAGCGTCTGTGTGTTCAGCAGCGTCATTATAGTAGATCTTAACGGCGAGATGCCAGTCACAAAGCGTTACTGGAGTGGAGACGCACTCTCTTAGTACTGCTTATGCCATGTGCCACATGTCATATGAGCAGGCTGCTGTGTTCTAAGACTAGGCCCATCGCACAGACCTCGATCGCATGACATGTCAAAGAGGGCATCTACAACACGATAATCTTATTTCTCAGACTTTGCCAGGAATCCTGGATTATGGAGGGTGCATTACCACTGCAACACGACGGTACCAGATCGACTCTTTCGGGCGATCTCCAGTAGCTGGTTACATCGCGGAAACTTTGTTTGCTTGGGGGCCACGATGTCGTGCGGCTGACGAGCCGAGTTGCCAGCGAGAATCCTCCCGTCTTGTCATGCTCCCGACACGGCGGCTCACTAATTAAGATCTACTCGAAATATTGCTGATGGTATCCGCCACAAAGGCGTCGTGAACTTCCTGTGCCACTTGCTTCTGTCGGGTGGGAAATTGACAATCACTGTGAACAAACATCCACATTACCTAGGTAGCCACCCTGGCACAACAGCCGAGACTCTGGGGTTTGTGAAAGTGTAAACGAAAAAAAAAGGGCTGCAAGCCCAGCAAAAACAATCGAGCTAATGCACCGTCCCGTGGGAAAGTTTTATGCGTTGACGTAACCAATCACTGTTTCGAGCGGCGTCGCCAGGGAGCCTCACCCACGATAATTCCTGCTAGGACCGGGGCTCAGAGACCAATACGTCCAAGCTCGACTTCAGATAGAAATTGCTCTCTGTCACACTTCTACGTCCATCCACACAGATCAGCTTGATCGGGTTCGCGAAGTTTCGCATGCTGCGAAGGGTGAGCTGAACAAATTCCCAGCTTCGGCATTCGCGCTGAGGATCCACCAACATCTGACTCTGATCTTCAGCTAAGCTCTTTCCCATCTAGGAAACCCCACACTGCACGACTTGGCTGAGCCGTCGGCCGGGAAATCAAGTCCTCGGCAAGCTGCGTGGTTTGGTGCTTGCAGATGATATCTGGGTCTTGCTTCTTGGGAACAAGATCGTCCCCACCCTCCCCGGTTCATAGCTAACCTCCTTCGTACAAGGCTGCGAAAGCACGAGTCCACGACGTTACTCCACCGGTCAACCTTGCCCGTCGTCTGCCTGCTAATATCTGAAAGCATGTTGCGTCAGGTACCCCCTTCCAGACTCCATGCTTCTTATCTGTAGACAAACCAATCAGTGCGTGTACCGCGTCTATGGATGATCCACGGTGTGATCCCCCTGGATGTCGGCAGCACATAATTAGCTGCGGGAGCGGGAGCGCGGCGGGCCTCGCTCGAACTCTTGACCAGGCATGGTGGATATATGTGCGATATATTTGTACCGTCCTCCCCCTTCGCCTTCATCGTTCACGTAGCTCTCGAACATTGCCTTCCTGTGCAACGAAGAAAAACCGACCCCAATATTCGTGCTATCATTGTACAACACGTTTCGCTTCTTGACATAATATTTTGCGAAGCACTTGCTCCACGACCACAATGGGTTTCCTTGGTCTCAAGTACCACCGCCCGGCGCAGCAGCCCATAGGCAGAACAATGCCTGATGACAGTGACGAGTCACTGGGCGACGAGTCGTTGACTTCGATACGATCCTCTGTCTCATCCGGCATCCCCACTGCTCTGACCTTCGATAGGATCATGGATGGAGGCACTTGCCCAGTATGTTCCCTCACCATGTCTACACAAGAGTGACATGGTTTTAACGCATTCTCCAGCCCTGCACAATCCGCGACTTCATGAACTACCTCATCTACGTCGAACACGCTGCAGAGAACCTCCAGTTCTTCCTATGGTACCGGTCATACGTGACACGCTTCCATAACGCGAACACTACGGACCTTGGCCTCGCACCAGTATGGACCAAGGAGATGGAGGAAGAGACCTTTGCCAAATGCCAAAAGGAACAGCGCGATGGTCTGAAGCGAGACCCGGCCAATGTGGCGGCTGTCTTCAAGGGCACCGACTTCGAGAAGAAGGGCAACACCGGTCTTGCCGCTGCCAGCAGCCCCAGCTTCGCCATGGAGAGGCCCAGCCCGATCTTCTCCGAGGCCGGATCCAATCCCTTCTCAACACCGCCTCGGACGCCGATGGATGGCGACGAGGCCTCCTCGTGGGGTGGGAGCAACGCCATGACTTACAGAAGTCAAGCAGCTGAAGCTTTCGCTTCTGCTGGTACCAAGGTGCCTTGTAAGTTGCGCGACCCGGCATCATCACTTGATGATCCACATCTCTCAAGGCAGCTGACTGACACAACCCGCTCAACAGTCACAATCCAGCCCTTCCGCGAGGAAATTGACCGCGTCATCGCCACCTACATCATGGACAACGCACCGCGGCAACTCAACCTCTCAGCTCGCGAGCGGCGACAAGTCCTCATCGCGCTCAGCCGCACGACCCACCCCACCGCCCTCCGGCAAATCTCGCGCTCCATCGAGTCGACGCTGCGTATGCAGGCGCACCCCAACTTCATCCGCTGGTCGATCTGCAACGGCAACCCGCCGCGCGTGGCCTTCGCCAACATGCTGGGCGCATTCCTCATCATCGGCTCGCTAACCGCATTCATTCTGTTGTGTTTGTCGTCCGTGCCGCGTGGGTTCCGCGCTATTCCCGCTGCGGGTATGGTGCTTGGTGTGTCGACGCAGTGTGCGGCATTGAAGGGCATGTGTGTGGTGTTGCATGGGATGCATCATCGACATGTGCGGCCGTGGGAGCTGTTTCTGGATGAGGAGGTTGAGTTGCGGGATGAGAAGGAGGAGGGAGGTTGCTTCAAGGAGAGCTTTGAGACTTTTGGGAGCCAGAACAGCTATGAGGATGAGCCGTGGGTGGTCAAGTACCAGAAGCGGAATTTGGTCAGGAAGGTGTTTGACAGGGAGGTTTGGATCCAGGAGCCTGCATTGAGGAGCATCCAGGACACTATCTTTGTGCAGGCGATGCTTGTCGCGCTTGTCACAGCGGGAGTGTTGACGGCTATTTTCGTTTGTGTGCCTGGAGGAGGCTTTTATTGAACTCTGCTGTGGTGTGGTTGACCATGTGTACTATGTGTTGGATTCACGTGTATTTTTATGGAGTAACTCCATTTTCAACCGATGTTTCGGTTGTGACGAAGGCGTCACTGGGCTTTGGGATAGTTCGTTGGCATCTCAGCTGCTGGCAGGAAACAATGGCCTAATGACGAATAACATCTTTCCGTGAGGACGAACTTTGGCGTTTCTTGAGGTGGAGAGATCTGATAAAGAGATTGAATAGAAGTGGGGGATCTGATAACGTTCCCCAGGAAAATCTCAGTCTTCGAGCGGGCTTGTTGCCCGTATGGGATACAAATTGTGTAACAGAAACTTAAAAGAGGATCTCGGGAGTTGGCATGCGCCCATTGCCAGCATTGTCAGTTCAAGCTGGTCCAATTAGTTGTATTCTGCGATCGTACCCCAATCCAAGAAATGAGGGAGTGCTGGTCCAGAGAAACCTGAAAAATAGTCGTTCAACATGCTCTTTCAAGATGGTGATAGCTTCACTGGACCAGGCTCCCTGACGAGATGAAAATGACTCTCGTTCCTGACTAATTGGAAGCCCCTGCACTAAGGCGAGCCAGGCCTAGGCTCTGGGGTTCCAGGGTCCAAAGGGCCGCCCCAGGACCTCGGCTCCGGGCCTAGTTTGCGGGCATGGCGGGGTCAATTTGCTAGTTCCTAGCGGTGATCAACAACAGCTCAAGTCCGTAACCGCTCACCCGAGTAAATCAGCACAGTCACAGGCTTCGCTATGTAACCCGAACGATTATTGTCAGCGGTACTTCAACACCAACTCCTCATGTCCAGATTCCTCAAGTGTGGTCAGCAGCAGCTAGGCGACGGCAATCTCGCTCGCGGCCCACTTTCAAAAGTCCCAAGACCGCGGAGTCGATCACAATACTGATTAGATACGACACCACCGCCCGTCTCTTGCGATTGTCGCATGCGCCGCATGATAGCACTCAGACCCACTCGTCGCACATGACTCTAAACCCGCTGCTCTTCTCGGACGTCCCTCTACTACAGCTCACAGAGCTGCTCGCATCGCTACACATTCACCAGCGCCATGATTGATAGGGCACCACCGGAGCTGCTGTCGCAAGACGCTTGCGCGCAGGACCCCGTCGCCGCGGCCGAGCAGATTGGGAGGCCGAGGACTGCCACTACGACAGCAGAAATCGACAGCACTATCAACCACCCGGGGAGCGTCAGGATCAATGTTCAGGGCGCCTTCATCGTCGACCAGGGCTCGTCGTCGCCGGCCAGCGCACGAGGATCGTCTCCGGACCGGCATCAGACCAAGGATATCAGGTTACCCAACCACACGGCGGTGGTGAGCCATATTGCGATAGATGTGAGCTGTCCTCCTGATCTCCCAGGTCCGATATCGCAAAACTGCGGTACAAGATAGCTGACCACAATGCGCCCTCTACCAGATCGGCGGCTCCCTCGCTAAGCTCGTCTACTTCTCACGCGAGGCCTTCTCCACCGAGCCCGGCGGCAGGCTGAACTTCACCTCCTTCGAAACCGACCGAATCGATGACTGCATCGCCTTCATGCGCTACCTCAAGGAGGAACAGCAAACCCTCAACGGCTCGAAACCAGGGCAGCTGACCGTCATGGCCACAGGTGGTGGCGCATACAAATACTACGACAAGATAAAAGACGCGCTAGGCTCCGACGTGATCCGGGAGGAGGAGATGGAGTGCCTGATCATCGGGCTGGACTTCTTCATCACCGAGATCCCGCGCGAGGTCTTCACATACAGCGAGACGGACCCCATGCACTTCGCCAGCCCCGAGGAGGACATCTACCCATACCTGCTGGTGAACATCGGCTCAGGCGTGAGTATGCTGAAGGTCTCGGGGCCGCGGAAATACGAGCGCGTGGGCGGCACGTCTCTGGGCGGCGGAACGCTGTGGGGGTTGCTGAGCATGCTGACGGGCGCAAGATCGTTCGACGAGATGCTGGACAACGCAGCGCACGGGGATAATGCGAACGTCGACATGCTGGTGGGCGATATCTATGGAGCCGACTACGGCAAGATCGGGCTGAAGGCTACGGCGATTGCGAGCTCGTTCGGCAAGGTCTTTCGGATGAAGCGCGAGGCTGAGAGCCGGGCAGAGGACATGGGCGGGTTGAGCAATGGAGATGCGGAGCACCAACATGCACAAGACGCAGCATCGTCAGAAGCGGCATCGATACCGGCTACGGACGCAGCGCGCTTCTCCTCTGCCGACGTGTCGAGATCGCTCCTCTATGCCGTCTCGAACAACATCGGCCAACTTGCGTTCCTGCAGTCGCAAGTCCACGGTCTGGCGCATATCTACTTCGGCGGCAGCTTCATCCGCGGACACCCGCAGACGATGAACACCTTGTCGTACGCTATCAAGTTCTGGAGCAAAGGTGCGAAGCAGGCATACTTCTTGAGGCATGAGGGGTATCTGGGGTCTGTGGGCGCGTTCTTAAAACGGCAGCCGCGGAATTGGGGCCGACGTGGGAGTTTTGAGGAGGAGAGCTCTCTGGGAATGGAGAATAGAATGTTGGGGCGGACGAATATAGAGACGATGCAGCCTGCGGACGTAGAGCCTTTGACGTATCCGGGGACTTTGTAGGTAACCAGACGGGCACCTGATAGACATACAGTATATATACATATAATAGAAGGCAACTCCTGAAGTGAGTGCTACTGGACCGTCATGCGGAAATGTGGATCAGACGATCGGCTGATACCCACTAAATATTGATGATATTGCTGAAAGATCGCCATATTTCACTCGACTAAATGGATTTGAAGCCCCGTTCGCGCCTTCCATTTGACCCGTGACCGCGTGGCAGCTCGATCACTCGGACAGTCGGACCACTATTTCGGGTTCCCGTCGCAACTTTAGGCTATGAGTCTGACCAAGCGGTCTGGATTGGCCGAGACAAGACGTGTGGGTTTCGCGAGTCGGCTAAAAGTGAACGACGACACATCACAAACACCAAAGCGAAAAGCATCCACGAGGCGACTTGATAAGTCAGAATGACGACCATACACGCTCTGCCACCAGAAATCATCTATGAAATCGCCACATGTCTCACCCACCAGCCCGAAACGGCTGAGGCACAGCTCTCGGCCTTTGCCAGAACAGACCGTCAGCTCTGCGCGCTTGTCGACCCCTTATTGTACCGATATGTAGTCAAGAACAACAGTTTCTACCTGCTTCACTGGGCCGCGGAGCACGGCAATCTGGGGACGCTGAAGAAGGCGCTCCTTGCTGGAGCGGACCCGGGCTTGCCGTGGAAATCCCCTTGGCCCTTCGAGCAGACCGAGCCTGATTATAGACCAATCGAGTGGCATTTATTTCAGGCGAATGATCTCGATTTCAGGAGCCGTGCCTGCAAGATCATTCACGCCGCTGATAAGGAGTAGGTAATTCCATAGTCCCTTTTCCCTTGAGCCCAGCGGCACCATCTTCAGGGCAACGCTGACATACGTACTGAATTACACAGCCATGGGTACTGGTTTACCCCTGATGTGAGATCCAAAGGCGACTGGGACATCCGGATTAAGGATGACCTTACCGATGCCTGGGATTATATCGTGGATTGGGACGACGATGACAGTGCTTCCGACCACTCGTCAGATCTGGTAGGCCTGGGCCCTGCTGGGTTCGACAATTACGAACCAGAGGAGGATCCTGGCTCCGAAGATATCTCGGACAGTGGACATGACGATGACGATGCTGATGCTGCATCGGTCGACGAAGACATTGATGGAGACGCTGACGATTTCGATGATGAAAACCAGTACTTGATTGAACAGTATAAATGGGTGTGTGCCAGCAACTTATCTTTCAAGTATTGGTGGGCACCTCTGCACGTTGCAGTCGCGAAAGGCCACACGCACATCGTCAACACTCTCCTCAAGCACAGTACCGCCTATGATGTGTCTTCGAACGGCCTGTGCAGCTGTTTGCATCTCAACCCATCGTCAGACGGGGAATCTGAATTGGTAACATTCACAGCACTTCACACAGCGATCTGCTCTGATGAATACGACATCGCCAAAATGCTGGTGCTCGCAGGCGCTGGACAGACGATTTGCACTAGACCTGGAGATATGTCAACTCTACAAACTCCGACGCCCATGAAGGGCAACGTCTTGCATGGAGCTCTGTCAGTTTCCAAGGACGTCGACATAGACTTCGTAAAGTTTCTGCTTGAAAGTGGCCTTGATGCCCAAATCAATGAACGCAATCACAACTCCCAGACCGCAATCTTCATCGCAGCGCAGCACAAACGTTGGGACATTGTTGCACTCTTGGTAGAGCAGGGTGCGGATATCGACTTGCCTGGATCGCGCTTCGGCAGACCTCATGGCAATTAGGCACCTCTGTTGATCTGGGAACTTGTGGCCGACTATGAAACAGAGCACTATGAAAAGCTGTTAGATCTTGGCGCAGACGTGACAGCCGTTTGGTCGAGCGACAGGAAAACTGTTCTCCACGCTGTCTGCACGAGACCGATCAGAGAAGCGCGTCACGCTGGTCGGGTGACTGCAGAGTCGACATACTTACAAAATTACTCACAACACAAGCCAAGCAACTCATCAACGCTTTCACAGCCGACGGGAAAACGCCTCTGGCCGAGGCTGTGGCTTGGATAGCCGGACCGACGTCTCGTCACAGTACTGGCGCAGCTATGGTGGATATCCTGCTTGATCACGGAGCAGGCCCACTCGCAGAGGCTAATCCGGGCTCCAAGACACCCTTAGAGCTGGCCATTGATCCCAGCCTTTTCTGCTCTGCGGATCTCGACGAGTGTGAGAGAGTCTGGAAAATGCTGAAGAAGACAAAATCCTTGGTGGATCATCCCCGTCGATCGATCATGGACAAACTGCTCCGTCACATACTTCAAGAACGGGGCCGATCGACGTTCTGGTATATTACGTTCTTGTTCTCCTTCAAGCTGGCGTTGACCCGGAAGTTCGAGACGAAAAAGGCTCTAACGCGCTTTCGATCTTCCTCCAAGCAGTGCTGTGCGCACCTCCTTGGCTTCAAACTGACATTTATCAGCATCTTCAGAGGTTTCCCACAGACTGTGGTCATGCGATCAAGAATGTCATGTTAGTCCTACAGCATTTTGGCGCTCGTCTGGATACGGTAAATGACGAGGGCCTGACTCCATTAGACAATCTGCGTCGAATTCAGAGCTACGATGGTCAAGATAATGTACGAAAGAGGCTATCAAAAGTTATGCGCCGTCAAATTCAAATCCACCCGACTAGTACGACCTTGATTTTTCACCCTGGGATGGTGACAACCCGAGATTTCCAGGGCGAAGATACCATGCAAAAGCTGCACAGCGACAAGACTCTGTGGATTCTTTGCCGAAAGACTCATCACAAGTCTTGTGAGGTCGTTTGCGACTGCCCTAGTCAAGGGCGGGTTCTTTGCACAGAAACATGGTGCACAAAACAGCGCGGAAGTCACAGGCGCCTTGAAGGCCCAGACTCGGATTCATCTTTCTACCAGTCTCCGACGAGTATCTGGGTCGAAGACCTCAGCGATGAGTGATGGAGCTCAATGTCTTGTAGGGTGCAAATGTGCTCCAAGCTTGAAGATTCAGGGACGGGCCAATCACAGGCGAGGCTGTGGCCACTTACACGAGGCTGATACACGAGGCTGTTTTACAGTTTCATTACGTCATTCATCAATGATACTTGATTGCTAAAAATGTGGCATCGAAATTACAAGCTATGGCATCGATTTCCAAAACGCCATTTCAACGAACAGTTGAGAGCTGCCTTGGTATCAACGCTTGAAAATAGATACTCTGGATGTGGTAGAGTCTTCCCGCGGTCTGAACATGCCATTGCTGCTTGGGCTGCTGCTGAACATGGACCCCGACCCAGAACGTGAACGAAAGCTGTCACTTGACGCAATAGATGAGATCGAAGTCGCTCTCCGCGGTTCTGCTTTGTCCAGCAGCCGCCTGATCTCCGACCCGAAGCCGGCTTTTTTAGCGGCAGTGAAGGCCGTCTGCTCGACAGCATCGCCGATACAAGGATCCGCGCCGCGCGCGAGCAGCGCCTCCACGATTGCAATTTTCACACTGATTCTCGTCGGTGCCTCAATCGCCACTAAGAGGGGCGTCTGTAGCCCAGGTCCCTGAATGTTCGGCGATGCTCCGCCTTCAAGAAGGTGGCAGACCAAAACCTCATCTCCTTTCTGAGCTGCCATGTACAGTGGCGTCTTGCCATAATCATCCGTCACATCAGCGTTCGCACCATGCGCCAAGAGATTCTGCACCATCTTCTTGTTCCCTCTCTCGCAGGCCATATATAACGCTGTCTTCCCAGTGGAGTCAGCGAAATTGATGATGTCTGGCTCTTGACGAAGTGAAGGAGGCGCTGGGGCCAAGCCGTTTTTGTTGTACTCAATCAGCATTTCGGCAACTTTCACCCCTCCTTTCTCACTTTGACAACGGTGGAGGGGCGACATTCCTCGCCTGTCCCGCACATCGATCTTGGCTCCTCTGTTGAGAAGTGCTTGTGTCGTAATTCTGTTGCGTGTCGCTGCCGCAAGTAATAGCGGCGTGGCGAAATCGGCGTCGCGATGTTCGAAGCTCACGACGTGGTCAATAATTTGGTGAGCTACGTCTAGTGTCTCTTCCAGGATCACCAAATGCAGCGGCGAAGTGCCGCGGAGAGGGTCGCAAGTCTCGAATGAGAAGTCCGGGGCATCGACGTCGAAGTCGTGGGCCTTGCACCAAGCGAAAGCCGACGAGAGTCCGTTGGCTCCAGGGTTCTGCTCGTCAGAGTCAGGTTTGGGACTGCTGATCGATAGTCTTGGCTGGGGTGACAACTCTGGATGAACGTGGATTTGCTCATCCCGCCATTGTATGTGTGCTGCTGCTTCTACGAAGGCTTGGTCGAGCTGGAAGACTTTGATCAGGAGGTTGCACGTTTCCAGGACGTCTGGTAGAGGGACAGTGGGAAGCTCTCTCCGCCCTTCAAAGGCTCGCAGCAGGAAGCGTTTCGCGTTGGGTATGTTGTGGTGATTCATGTAGATCTCGCCCAGGCGGTGGTAGAGACGGGAGCGACGCTCCAAAGCGCCTGGGCCGGACGACACCGTGGGTGTCCCTTCATCGCCAGACAGCCGCGTGATTTGCTCCCTGAGCAGCTTTTTCAGGATGTCTTTCGCCTCGATGACACCATCAACAGTGTCGCTGCTGAGGAGAGTGCTGGCCAGCTCCTCTTCCATATCAGCCTGTTCATCCCAGGTAAAGGGCACTCGGTGCGCCTCCCAGAGCTCTGTCTTCCACTGAATTCCGCGTCGTTGGAACGCCGCGGCTTTCAGGAATATGCCGCAGCTGATTAGCTGGGTGACTGAGGTCTTATTGTGTTCGATTTGTTGCAGGAGAATGTCTCGACTCGCATAGTCGGCCCGGTGTGGCTCAGGGTCGAAGTCTTCAAACTCGACCTCGACGACATTGCTGCTGCCAACGTCGATGCCGCTGTCAGCCATCGTTCTTCTAGCATCAAGAGACGCTTGGTCCGGATCCCAGAGTGATACTGCAGCTGCAACATCATCTGCAGTCATGCGCCAGTCTCGGATTTCCTGCGTAAGCACCGAATCCTGGTCCGTGGGTACCGTTTCGCCTTCCAGTAGAACTGCGGCTGGTGTTGTGATGGTATCAGTCCGAGGCTGGGCCAAGCCAGAAGATCTGATGCTGTCAGTCAAGTTCCTGATTTCGGCCTGTATTCGATCCTGGGATCTCTGCGTGCCCCAGAGCGAGCCAAGCGAGAGAGTGATCAGACTGAGTTGAAGCACTTGGGTGTATGACTGAATGTGGCCGAGAATCTGTCTGATTGGCTCTTTCCTCAGACTTAGAGACAGATTCATACGAATTTTGGCGAGGGTTTTCATGTCGTCGGGTAGCTCTGGCAGCTGGTCGTCCAGTCGTCGAAGCGCTGCATCACAGCTTCCAAGAATCTGCGATATTTTGTTGTGGTGCTCTTTTTCGAATGGCAATTGCCTTGGCCTATGCTCCAGGACCTCGGTGATGCTCAGTAGAGCTGATTCGAGGTTTCGAATGGTCTCGTAAAATTCGCTGATGGTGTCAGGTGCTTCTTTCGTGTCCACGACAAAGCGCCCAATTTTCTGCGCTATGCTGCCTGCGAAGAGGACGATGCCGACGGCGTTGGCCGAGATGGATAATGGATCCATGGTTTCATTGCGCGATCTAAATGTCGGGAGACACTGAACATGTTGGATCTCCTGATGAGAGCGGATGATAGTACAAGGCAGCTGAGCAGGTAGGAGAGAGAGAATTCGCGGACTGGCGAAATGGGAGGATATTGTCATCCGCGTGAAGACCACATCACTATTATGACCGTAAAGAAACCCAGCCACACTGCTACTCTGAGGCTACCTGGTCCCCTGGCACACGTGGCGTTCATCCTGTGATGTCTGAGCCACCCTTGAATACCACAGTGGGCGATAGAGCTTGGCTGGTCTTCCTCGCTGTTATCACAGTGGGGGTATTACCCAATCGGGCCAAGAAGGCTCCAATGAAGGCCCAAAACAAGTGACAATTCGGGTGCAGTAACTCTTGGCGACTAGAGCAAGAAATGTGGTAGCGAGTCCGCTGCCCTCACAAGGTTGGCATTGAATGCGCTGTGCCTGTGTTCACTGAAGATATCATACACGGTTCCACAATGGCGACAAAGAGCACCACTGTGTTATACCAGCTTCGGTATGCTACTCATGGTGTGTCACATCGCAGCTTATTAGCTTCTCTGGTCTCCCCCGCACTCCAAACGACAGCAAATTGGATGGCTTGTTCAATATTGTTCCGGCCTCTAGGGCTGATGTGTGATGTGTGTGGCATGCTCGTATGCGGCGCAGCCATCCTGTTCTTCGAAGCTTTGGGTCATCAAGCAACTTGGAAGTCTGCGTGGGATGCCATTACCATCTTCGTTCCAATCAGACGATACAGTCAGTCATAGGGCTGAGCATAACTAGATCAGCGCATCATCTTCAATCACCAACGCTCATCGCCCGGATGGATGAGCTGCAGAAGGCCAGATGAACGTATATACTCAGACCGTAGAAGACTTGACCTCCTTCTCCGCCATACCTTAGTATCTGGTCTCACTGTGGTTGTTGCCTACCCCTGTCTTGTGCTACTACGCCTTGGCTACACCAACAACCTCGGACTTGGAAAGCATGGGTTTTCAGCTCCGCCCGAAGCATCCTACTGGCGATCACTCCCGCGGACTCTATCTTGCAGGGCACATCTGATCTCTCTCGATATCTGATGAACACTGTTATAGTTCATAACTTTGCACTCGCCCGTGATGGCGACACATCAGGATGAACAGTTCACCCCATCTACGACGCTGGAATTGCAAAATCAGACCAGTAGAATCGATCAGGTGACTGTTGACACCGAGAGACAGTATGCTCGCACCCATTATCAAGTTCGGAGGCGGCGCATGAACGACAGAGCTGTCATTGAGAACCCACTAGGCAAGTCCGCGAATATCAAATTCCCCTCACCATGTCTACCCCGGTGAAAGCTGACCATTCGTCCAATACTTAGCGCACTTGTCAGATGAAGCTCTGGTGCAAGACGTCAAGCTTTTTGCAACGGAATGTCTGCCCTCTGTCGGTATCGAAAAGCTGCTCCGGGCCGCCAGAGTCGCCAAGGACGTCAAAACATACGATGCCATCGCCAGAGATCCGAAACCACATCCGGATATTCCTGTGCAGCTCACTGACGAAGAAAAGAAAGCTCTAGTGGGCGAGAAAGATGCCTTGTTCTCCGAAAGAGGCATGCTCCTCGTCATCTTGACAGTCTCTCTGGCTGCTTTTCTCCAAGGTCATGTCCAGAGTAGCATCAACGGTGCTACACTATTCGCCAGCTCTGAACTGGGCTTACGGATTTCCAACAGCATCATCAATCACAATACGACTACAGAAGCTGATCTCTGGCGTCTTGGTGCGGCCAATTCGTCGCCATTTCTATTCGCAGCCGTCCTTGGCTGTCCACTTGCCTTGCCTATTAACGACGTGGTGGGCCGGCGAGGTGCGATGGTTGTCGCAGCACTACTCATTTTTACGAGCTCTCTGGGCTCTGTATGGGTCACTCGATGGGAGCAGCTTTTTGCGGTACGTGTCGTGAACGGGATAGGAAGTAAGTACGGTCGGTCCCACTCATCGGTCACCGCAATGTGTACACCTCCATCCCACTACCAAAGTGGCCAGTTTCATTACGTGATCAGACAATGAAACCTTACTTACCACATCCTTAAGTGGGAATCAAAGCAGTCAGCACTCCTATCCTTGCCTCCGAAACAGCGGTTGGGTTCTGGCGAGGATCGTCTATACTGGCATGGCAATTGTGGGTGGCCTTCGGGATCATGGTCGGATTCGCGTTCAACCTCATTTTTTTGACAGCATCATCGCAACATCTGGCATTCCAGTTGACTTTAGGTGCCCCGCTGATGCCTGCGTTGGTGCTCATGGTTGGCCTGTGGTTCTGCCCTGAGAGCCCAAGGTACTATATGCGCCCTCGAAGCTTGTCTTATAACCCTACCAAGGCGTATCGAATCCTGAAGAGATTGAGGAACACAGAGGTGAGTTTCACAGAAGCATAATGCAGATCTCGTCATTATGTTGAAGTACTGCTCTCAACCAACCTGGCGGATATCACCAATGCACCCGAGCAGGCACAAATATGGCTGATACTGCGGGCAAGTTGCAAGCGCTACGCGATGTTTATCTTGTTTACAAGTCCATCGAGTCTCAAGAATCGGGAGGCCTAGCATACTTCGTACCCTTGGACTTTGTCCATCGCATACGCGGCTACTTTAGCCAGTACAAGGAGCTCTTCGTCGAACGGCGACTTCGCAATGCACTGATTAGCAGCTCCACGGTGGCCCTGGCTCAACAACTTTGTGGCAGTATGTATAGATCGAGCGGCTGTAAGAATTCCTGCTAATGGGAAAACCCACCAGTCAACATTCTCGCCTTCTACTCAGGTACTCTGTTCACTAGTCTAGTCAGCGAAGGAATTGCTGGACAGAAGACTGCAATGATCTACAGTCTTGGCTTTGGTATGGCGTCTCCGTGTTCTGCATTGCCTCATTTTATCGTAATGCTAATTAAGTCTTGTCGATCAGGTGCCGTAAACTTTGTCTTTGGTCTCCCAGCTATTCGCACAATCGACACCCTTGGCCGGAGAAAGTGGCTCGTCCTCACCCTTCCGCTCATGACTCTCTTCATGGCGGCCGCAGCGGCATCGTTTTCGATAAAAGATCCTGCCATTTCTATCGGCATGGTCGCATTGTTCCTATTCCTCCATGCAGCTGCATACTCCCCAGGGCTGGGGCCAATACCTTTCACCCTGGCATCGGAGAGCTTCCCGTTATCGCACCGCGAAACCGTTAGTACTCCTCGTAGTCACGAGTAACGACTCAACGATATCTAAGCTAACACTTATTCGGCAAGGGCTGCGCATTCGCCATTGGCGTCAACTTGCTCTTCGCTGGGTTCCTGTCCATATCTTTCCCCAGCATCGTCAACGTGATGCAGAACGGTGGTGCATTAGGCTTTTTTGCAGGTTTAAATATGCTCGCCTTCGTGTTAGTATTCTTGCTTGTCGAGGAAACAAAACGCCGTAGCTTGTGAGTCAAGTCTTGTCATTGTCTGAGATACGAACCACCGCCATCTGGCGAAACACACACGGCCGCCGAATACTGACACGAAGAATTACAGGGAGGACTTGGACTGGATTTTTGCGGTCCCGAAGTCCAACTTCATACGCTATCAAATCACCGTCTACGCTCCGTGGTTCTTCAAACGGTACGTTCTTCGCCAGAAAGTAGACAAAAGCAATTTCTACGAGGACAGGATATGGGGTCGGAGCAAGGCCTCCAATCGCCAGTCTCTATTTGATGATACATTTGGCAAGAGTCAGCAACCGCAGATCGTAGAGGATGTCAACTCCCCCGTGAAGATTGTCAGTGGGGATACACAAGAGGCCAGTGGCGATGATGACAGTGTGCACGCCTAGGACTAAGTAGGCACTGAGAATGGCAGTATGATGTCTGTCATATTTGTTTGAAGTTTGAACGAGCAGGAGAGTGTTCTCTCAAGAGAAAATTCTGGAGTCCGCAAGGGCTTGACAAGTCCTAACCCTCAACTCAGATGTGTGCCAGCTGATCAAGTTTTGGAAGACATGGCAATCCTAAATTCTGTTTGAACGTGATCTGTCTCTATGACGTGGCGACAATGAAGTCCATGATCGTGAGGTTCGGACCGGACCAACTTTTCCTTGCCCAAAAGAACCACATGAAGAGAGCCGCTGCGAGCACAAATAGCATGATGGGACCGCAGTAGTTCATGTTAGTTGCGGTGACCGGCAACGTAGACGGAAACGAAAGCCAGATGCCAATGTAGATTGTGTAGACCATAGCGATGACATTGATGCATCCGCCCCAGCGGCCCCAGTTCCACTCGCCCAGTGTCAGATTGCTGCCGGGCTGTATCTCGCATATAGCATGCCTATAATTATATAGTCAGCACACAGTCCGCTGTAAAGGGGCTGTGTGCAAGAGTTCGACATAGAATGAAGTGCGTGACGAGTGGCTGATTGCCTTGATAAAAAGAAATACTAAAGTAGACTTACTGCTGATAGCAATAGCGCAGCTGATACATAGAGCCAGCGAGGTAAGTGCAAGAATAGCACCAAATGCAATATAACTAGCGGAACCGATGTTGAGTAGATTGAGCAGACAAACGATGACGAGGGTGAGAACGATGCCCCGTATGGGAGCGCGATGGCAAGGATGTATCTATAGACATGTCAGAATGAAAAGAAAAAAAGTGGAACATGCCAAATATGTGACTTCGTGGTTTCTCACAAATGCGAAGTAACGCGGCAAGCTTCCGTCTCTGGCCCACGCCCAAGTCAGGCGAGATACCGAGGCAGTGGCCGCGATGTTGACTCCAAAGCCCATGATCACCAGCCCACTAACCATTGCGCTTGTGGCGGCTTTGGAGCGAGTGACCTGCAACAAGATGGTCATGATTGGCATCGCGGAATTCAATGCATCCTCGACTGTGCCCATTGATACAACAATGACCATGACCATGATGAAGCCAAGGATTCCGTTGGTGAGAATCGACCAAAACATTGCGCGGGGAACCGATGTTTTTGCCTTGCGAGTTTCCTCGCTCATGTGTATCGCGCCGCCGAAGCCTATACCGTGGTCAGCCCTTCGCGGAGACTGCGCTGGTCATCGTTGCCTGCAATGCTGGGCTTGGACAGCGCCTCGAAGATATTACGCTTGATAGTTTGAATCGATATAACAAGGTACGATTCATTTCATCACCCAGATCGCATGTCCACGTGCTGAAATAGTACGGTGCGCAGCTCGCCTATGTCTATGAACTGTTGTCGATTCTGGTGACTGGGTGTGCCAAAATATCCATTTGCCTCCAGGTCAACGCCATCAACAGCTTTGAAGGCAAAGTATTGTTAACGAGCAGAGCGCTAATGGGTACCATTATCTTGTGGCTTGCTTCTGGAATACTTTTCACTGCTTTCCAGTGCCCAATGCCCATATCCTGCGTGACTTTCGATCAGAACACTTGTCCGCAGCGAGGACGTATGATCTTATTTAACGACATAATGAGCGTTTTGACGGATCTTGCCCTGTGTGTGTTGCCAGTTGCCTTGATGTGGAACGTTCACACCGTGCACATCAACAAATTTCGAATCATTGCACTTTTTGGAAGCCGCATAGTGTAGGGAGCTGTGATACATCTTCATTCTGAGAGCGAGTGCTGACCTGAAAGTAGAGTGCCAATAGCTACCTTACCCGCCCTCATTATCACTCACGATACGATGCCTGGCGAAGACGGGCCATGGGACGCGGTAGCCCCGACTATATGGCTCCAGGTCTATTTCAACCTGTCCATCATCACTGCGTGCATAGCAAGCCTGAAATTCATCCTGGACAGTCTCTTCGGTGAAACTTTGGGCGCGTGCATCCAAACGCCTTACCGACTTGCAGATAATGGAGATGGGACTGAGCAGCGAGCTACAGCGTCCAATCTGGAAGTTCAGCTGAGTTGGTTCGAGATGAGAATACAAGAACCTCTACACTACCAAGCCAGGGATGGCGCAGGGGACGCTTGCGGCAACCCTTACCTTTAGGGAAATCGTTGGTCCCCGAAAGACCAAAAGTCTGCGCCGCTCAACCGCAGCGAGAGTACCCGCAATCTAACCGATGGCACATCGGTAAGGGCTGACCATTATGACGGAACATATCAAATGTCGGCTCATGAAGACAAAGGTGTTTAAGCGATGGCACTAGGCGCGGGCTTCATCCTCAAGTTGACTCACGGACAGTGTGCAATGTACTTTTGAACAATTCTACGTCCGAGATTCTGTTATATGAGATCGGCCCTTGACAAGAAGGTTGTGCTATCAACCGACCCATCCGGACCGAGGAATCCGAATGAAATGAGACGGTCAGGGGCGTTTTGGTGAGCCTGGGTCGACTTATTACATCTGGGGATCTGGCGTCAAGTGTCTAGGTACGGAGGTATCTAAGCGAGCACTGTGGTATCGAACCAGGACCGGGGCGAGCCGTACGCCCGGGACGGGTGGACCCTTCCGCGGAAACCCGGTTGGTCAGGATTGGGCAAGGCTGCAAAAGGAAGTTGAGGGTTGAGCCGAGCGGGCACGTCGCGCAAACTGATCCGTGCGTGGCCCACAAAGCCGCAGGACGCTGTGATCAACTTGCTTCGACTCAACTGGCGAAGGCTTCAACGACAATCTACCTTGAGGTTTGACTGAACTTACTGCTTTGCCCAACCTCTAAGGACACATGCTATCTGTCAAGCCTGACAGTGTTATGCTAACCGGGGAGCACGAGAGTTGCTCAGAATTGGTCTGATATCTGAGATAAGGCAGGGACATTAAGTACCAACTGACTAAGCTATCGGCTATTTTTTTTTCTCGGTTGATGCTAACCCCAGCATTTTTTCCCGTCGTTTTGCAATGTACAAAAGTACGAATTTGAGCGGACTTTTGCTCAAGTGATGGACAATAACAATTTTTATCGCGAGGCCGATGAGCGTGGTCCTTTGTTACCAGCGCCTTCGGCCTCGAGCCCCAATGTGGAAGATGCCGCCGTCGAGCCAACCTCTGAGCTCTGGCTGCTGACCAGATACTCGCTGCCCCTTATCGCGACCTATCTCCTCCAGTACTCCTTCTTCGTGATCCTCACCATCGTGGCAGGCCACCTCGGGCCCAACGACCTCGCTGCCGCCAGCATCGGCATCACGACCATGAACGTGGTCGGCCTTGCCGTATTCGAGGGCATGGCCACCGCCCTCGACACTTTGTGCGCGCAGGCGTATGGCTCCGGAAACCATGTCGGCGTGGGCTTGCACATCCAGCGCATGCTACTCCTGATGGGACTGGTGACGATGCCGATCGGGGCGTTCTGGGTGTGTTCGCCGTGGGTGCTCCCGCACGTCGTGAAGCAGCACCTCATCGCTGTCAAGGCGGGCTCGTTCCTGCGGTGGAGTCTGTTGGGACTGCCTGGGTATGGCGCTTTTGAGGCGCTGAAGCGGTTCATGCAGGCGCAGGGCAACACCAATGCTGGCATGGCAGTGCTCATCGTATGCGCGCCCATCAACGCTGTTCTGAGCTGGGCTCTTGCTTTCCCAGCTGGTCTTGGCTTGGAGGGCGCTGCTTTGGGCGCTGCCTTAAGCAACAACTTGAGATTTGTGTTGTTGTTGCTTTACGTCATCTCCCCAATGGGCAAGTGGTCGCATGGCTGCTGGGGAGGCTTCTCGCGCGAGGCGCTCCGGAATTGGGGCGTCATGATCAAGCTGGCTGTGGCAGGCGTGACAGCTACTTTGGCCGAGTGGGGAGCTTTTGAGATCTTGACTTTGAGTACTTCGTACATCAGCACGGAGCATCTTGCTGCTCAAACAATCTTGGTGAGTTCTTTTGTCGAGACGAGAACGCCACTATCCGGGCCATTTATGACTTGCAGGCTGACATGGAGATTAGACAACCGCCACCGTGATCGTGTGGCACATCCCCTTCTCCATCAGCGTTGCTGTAAGCACCCGTGTTGGCCACCTGATTGGCGCTGGCTTGCTGCCCACTGCCCGGCGCGCCGTCCGACTCTACTGCACAGTCTTCGTGATCGTGGGCATCTTCGACGCTGCCGTGCTCTACGTACTCCGCCACCAAATCCCTCTCATCTTCACCAACGACCCGGTGATCCGCGAGATCACAGCCAACAGTTTCCTCACAGTCGCACTGTTCCAAGCCGTTGACTCAGTCCTCGGCGGGACCAATGGCATGATGCGCGGGCTTGGGCGCCAGGACATCGCCGCGTGGATCGTCACTATCGGCAATTATGCTGGCTCCGTGCCTCTGGCGTTCTGGTTGGAACTTGGACCGCCCAAACTGGGACTGGATGGTCTGTGGATCGGCTTCGCGGTCGGCTCGGTCATCACTATTACCCTTGAGGGAAGTTACATGAAGTGGCTGAACTGGCAGAATTGTGTCGACAGCGTAAAGGCTCGGGAAGATGTTTGAGCTCAGAAGATAGTCCACGTTGGACTTTTTGAACTCAACGCAACGGCCAGAGCTAATTTCATGCGAATTCCGGCGGGATTCAGCTTTGTTACTGACCCTGGCTTTGCCAAAGTGCGCCGGCCTCAGCATCTCCAGCGACCGCATTTGCCATGTCACTGGGGACCTATAGTTGATTGACGCTTAAGGCGGCTATGATGGGGTGGTCCAGTCGCCTCTCGGCTGTAAAGCCTTGATGTGAGTGGAATTACTTCGGTCCAGCGGGCAAACTTCGGGGATATATCCTCTGGTGTCTGCTGGGCACTATACGGCCTTCAATTGCCACTTGATGGGCGTGTTGGAAACTGCCTGGGGGCTATAATCTCTCAGGCTGTTAGTTGAAGGCGGAAATGAATGGAACGCTGGGAGTATCGTGCCCGTCCAGCTGGCCTCAATTATAACGAGCCGCGGAACGATGTGCTGATGACCCACAGCTGATCAGTAGACGGTTCCTCATGAGTAACGCGTTGATGTCTTTCCTCAACGCGAGCAGCGCGACTGCTATGCAGGAAGAGAGGCCCTCGAAGCCGTTCACGACTTCCTCAACGCTTCACTACGGTGACAAGAAGGATTTGGGGCACTAACACGCAATATATTTTCACTATGTGAGCCATACGACATCAATTCTCGGCGTCTCCTTGGTCTCCTTCCATGTCGTCTTTGTATAGTTGCCTCCCTCGCTTGGCCTTCATCGCGTGGTGGATGCAGTCAGCACAGCAATATCGACATTTGTGGGCGGAACAAGCCGTCCCTAACGCAGGAATGAGAGCTTTGTGCGGGCACAACCTGCATAAACTCCATACGACGCTGGACAACGCCATCTGCAGCTGGCCTTTGTCTGGTCTTCGATGTGCGAGCCCCAAGGAGGGGTGGAGGAAGCTGTAAGGGTGACGGCGTCCCTGCACGGTACTCCCACACTAATAATACCTTCAGCTTTGGTGGAGCGGATAGACAGACATAGAAATTAGTATGTTAGTGCGTCTGTACCTAATCCCTGCGTTTTTACTCTTACGACTCCATCCACTTGGCCCCTCTTGCTTCTAGACCCTCCTTCCGTGTCGATCGAACATTTGTAGGGCTCGTCTGATGACTAGGGGCACTAGCGGCAATTCTGACGTCGATAGCACGAGCACCCCGTCATCGTTCAGGGGTCCAAGCAGAGGGTCCAACGGTGCACAATCAGATGCGGATGCAGCTACACCAAAATCTCATTCCATCGAGCTCGTCACACTGTGTGTATCATTGCGAGACAACAGAGACCAATTGGAAATGCCCAGGTGCCCTCCACTTAATTGAGAATCCTCGCACATCAGCAACTCCAAGGTTTCTCATCAACAACTGCCTTTTCTCCACCAAAATCACCTCCTGGATCAATGAGAGACACACTTCCTTCCACCAGGACAATCATCTCACCCGCATAAAAGAACATGGCGATCACCCGCCTGTGGTTCTTCACCCTAAAGCCAAATACCTCTTTCTCCGACCCAGCCTTCATAAAACTCTGGACCGACGTCCTCGAGCTCAGCGCACGCTATACCCCCACCCCAGGCCCCTCTAGCTCGCAAGTCAAATCCGCCATCCTCAGCCAACCAGCCCCAGAGCGGGCCCACCATTTCCTCTTCCAATCCACCAACACCACCACGCCACAACAGAACGCCTCTTCAGACCCTGTCTTCGTGCTCATCTGCTCCTATCCGTCCTTCGCCCTCTGCGCCCAGGCAGACTTGGCCTACGTCAAACTCTACCACGAGCAGATGTCCCAGTACGTGCGGCACCGCGCGCTGCGCCAGCTGGATATGGAGGACGGGGAGGTTGTGCCGGCGTTACTATCGTCTTCCTCGCGGCGGAGAAGCGGCGTTGATGGTGAGGATGGTGGCGCGGAGGAGCCGACGGTCACGGTCGCCGTATCGAACAGTGACCCGCTCGTGGCGGAGGCCATGTCAAGCAGCACGGCGTCACTCTCGGGGACGAAGATCGAGGTGCCGCCGCCGAATGTCGAGATCAGTGGTGCGGACGTCTTCGAGCTGCCGCCTGTGAGGAGCACGGGCGGCGAGGGGGATATGTTTGAGGTGCAGAGAAGTGAGGGGAGGAAGTGGATTCGGATATTACGAGGAGTACGGCACAAGGCGGATGACATTGATGTCGAGGCGTATCAGTTGAGGCAGATGCTGGCACGATGATGAGACTTGGCCGGGAGTGCTCTAACATATGGGTCGGTTGCTCGCTCGAGCTAGGGAATAGACAACGAAACATCACCAGCATGTTCATCACTGCAGCAATAAGTGATGGTAATACATCCAGTTCATTCAAATTCGCTGAAAAGGGGGTATCATTTACCTGCGACCCCTTCCCGATGATGAGTGGAGGTACCATAAAAGTTATCGTGCATCCCAACCCCAACGCCGTAATATGTGTGTGACGCTTTGTATATCGCAGATCAAGACTATGTACATTTCCGCCAAGAGCTCGTCCCGGATGCTCAGCGGCGTGTCGCGTATTGCTTCCAAAAGCTATTCAGCGCAGCTTTTGGAAGAACCTCCCAAACATGCCAACCTGCACAGGCCGCTTCTCTTTCATCTGCGCAATGCGCCTCAACTTCTCCTTATGCTTCGCCTCCAGCAATGCCATGGGGCTGTCGTGATTATACTCCCGCGACAGCCCATACGGGCCCAAGTTATCTCTGTCAGCGTGCTGAGCTTCGATGCCCTTGCGCGGCCGGTTAACCGGTTGTCGCATGCGCACGCGCTGCACCTTGCGCAGTTTCACAAGACCCCACCAGAGGACTAGGCCGCCGAAGAAGGCCGAGCCGATGGAGACTGCTGGGAAGCCGTAGGACGTCTCCTCGATGTAGTTCTCGAGGTTCATGCCGTAGAGGCCGGCGAGGAATGTGCCTAGGGCGAGACCGAGGGTGTACACGCTGAATTGTAGCTCGAGGAGCATGAGCGAGTTGCGGTTTGCGTCAAGAATGGCGCGGATGCTGGAGCACAAAGTTAGTAATCGGGTAGCACAGTATTGCGACATGCAGGCTGGGAACTCACATCTCCTCTGTGTTTCGAATACCAGAAACAAGGTTGCCCGCCTCTTGGACCACCTCGTCTCCAATCTTGTGATACGACTCCAGCAGCATCTCAATCTCCGTATGGTCGTCCTGGTCACGCACGATGTCCCGCGTCTTCTCCGTCAAGTACATCTGCGAAAGATCGTCATCCGCCTCCAGCAACTCCTCAATAGCATCCCTGACCAGTCTCGCCTTCTGCTCAAACGTGCTGACCTTTTTCGACAGCACCAGCAAAATGCGCAGCTTCTCACGATCCACATCCTCCTCGAGATCGCTCAGTAGCAACATGACAGGCTCTTGCACAGCGCCAAACTCCTTCCATAGCTCCGACGTGACCGACATAAGCACCACCTCAAGCGCGCGGAACTCGTACGGGAGGCCGCCACTCGTCCCGGGCGCTTGCTTCTGGCGGAGCTTGCCCTGCAGCTCGTACATGAACTCGGACTGGGCGGAGGAGCTGGAAGAGCCGTAGACGTCGAAGAGGAGCACGCGGTTGTGCTTGATTAGCACTCGCAGATGGAGCAAATTGAGGAGGATGGACGAGGGTCGGACGAGCATATGCGGAAGGTTGGAGGAGTCGATCTTGCGTAAGTCACGAGGCATGAGGCCGTACTGTAGCGAACGATAGCGGTTAGCAAGTCGGTTCCACTGGTACCTCTGTACAGGTGTTTGACGCAGCGGCTGACCTTGGCAATAAGCTCTGTTTTCTTGAATGCGCCGTCCGTGAGGATTGCATCGCCCTTCTCGTCTACCTCCGTGCATCGTAACACCGGTTCCAACGCAGCCTTCGCGCGCCTGCCCATGCTAGAGGTGAAGATCGAGTCCTCGAGATCGTCGGTGCTGCGGCTGCGGAAATCGGGCCGGACAGCATGCTCGCCCCACAGCTTCTCTGTCGATGTCTGGTTGCGCGATCCATTTTCCGAATCGTTCTCGGTCGAGTACAGTCTATGAGATGTTGGGACACTGTTCGCAGCGACCAGTGACAAGCCAGGCGACCGCACTCGCTTCAAGTGCCTAGGGAGGATATTCTCGAGGTCAAACGCAGGACTCGATGGGGCAACCTCAGGGCGCCTGGGACGCGACGTCGTGTAGAGTCGTGAAGATGGCTGAGGGTCGCTTGCGATCGGAGCGGTGCACTGGGTGACGCGGCGAGTCTGCCTGCGACATCGTCCTGCTGCTTGGGCGTGGGCATGAGCGTGATGGGAGAGGAAGAAGGGGATGCCCTCGGATTGAGATCGCAAGAATTGCAGCAGCCTGCGCGAAGGAGCCGTGGGCTGCAGTGCTGGGCGCATCGCGAGCGGACCTCTGTAGACTTTCGAAGAATTGGCCCTACTTGGACATATCCAAGCTCTTCACGTCCTGATTTGCAACATGACGCCCTGCTTGGGTGGTGAGAACATGTGTGGAGAATTTTCTAACCTGGTTACGTCAAAAAAAGATGGAAAAGAAGCTAGAATTTTGCGATCAGCCCCCCGGGTGTGTGTCTATCACATCACACCAAACTGCACCAAAGTCAGACTCTCAACTCATGCTCTAATCCTCCAAAGTCGACACAAGTCATCTCTAAAGTCATCAAGTTCTGAAATTCTGATGGCTGGCTCTTATTTGACCAACTTCCGACCTAGTTGATCCTCAACTCAGCGGCGTCCACGGACGACACCGACTCAATTCTTTAGTAGTCTCTGCGTCTGAGACACAAAAGAGATTAGATCAGCAACGCGCCTGCAGTGAACATTATTCAACATGAAACTCACTCCAATCAAAGTTCGCGGCAAGCGAGGGCAAACGAGAACACCACAAGTGGACTCAGCCGAAAGGAAGAAGAAGCCGGACTTAGACGAGCTCCCAGACTCAAAGCGGAGCAAAGTACACCACAGCAAGGCCGCTAATGGCATAGGCTCCAGGATGAGCAAGGACGTGTCAAGATTATTACAGCTTCCGCAAGAAATCCTCGAGCGAGTATTCATTGCCTCCAAGAACCTCAGTCTGCCACTGGTCAACCGCGAGCTGCGTCGGCGCCTGACCATCGACTCCATCAAGTATCAGCTGATCGGAGCCGCATTTGGACCAACGTGGGATGCTTGGTACGGCCTCTCGAGTTATGAGGTGCATTCATATCAAGGTTGGAGCTTGGACGGGGACAGAATCGAAGGCGACTCTGCTTTCCAGGTGAGTTAATCCTCCAGTCGTCGATTCACCAAAGCTTCACAACGGTGACTGACATGCATGCCAGTCTGCCGTACTCTCTTGCTCCTGGGCCAAGTTGGACATGCTCCTCACTTCACATGATGTCTGGATTAGACAACATGCCTGCGGGCGCGCCTACTTCACCATTCCCAAGCTGAGTATTGAACGTCTCGCCACTGCTCCAGAGCCAGATAGTCTCTGGCAACAGGCATACAGTGCCTCGGGAGGGTCGTCTAGCCTAACTCGCTCTCCCGAGATGAGTATGCGTGAGAAGAATTCATTTGATTGGAAAGTCTTCCAAGATATTGTCGCTCACGAACAAAACGACACAGCCATGCTCCGAGTCTACCGAGGGCAGGTACACGCTGTTCTGTGTGAGCACCTTGAAATACACCCACGAGCCAATATTCCCGATGACCTGCTCGCGGGCCCATTCGAGTCTGAAGATGGTGAAAGTATTGCCACGGGTGAAGAGAAATCTCGAAGACTTTTCTGGCTCGTTCGTGGTGGGGCATGTCTTCAGTCCGAGCAGACATGGGAGGTTACAAGGAATGGATTCCAGGAAATCTTGCAGCTTATCAAAGGCTCGGTGTATGAAGGGATCTCACATGCCTATGGCAGGAGGAGACTCACACTTGCTCTGCGACTCTTCGTCCTTTTTGAGATCTTAGGCGTCTTTAGCTATCATTGGCCAAAATGTATGTATCCTTTCCGACGCCTTGTTCTTTAATCTCGGCCATGAACGTGGATTAACTAGTCACGCTATAGATGTCCTGCAAACAAATCTCGGCATGGTCACTGCTCTCCTTGCTACGGCCACGAATGAATCACCTCAGCAATTTGCATTGGCCAAATTTGCCACGAACTTGCGGGCCAGCAATGCATGGGACCACGTTGCGCATCACGGCGGCCGCTGGCAACGAGTCGTGAAAATGGTCGATGGCTTGCGTGCTAGACACAGGTCGCTTGAAATTACGCTCCTCAGTCGCCTTCAGCGACAGCGCGCAGAACTATTTCTGCGCACACAGACCGCTGTCATGTCACAGATATCCTGCACTACCATGCAGAAGCACCAACTTGGAAATGAAGACCCGGCGGCATTTATGCATGAGCCCTGGTCAGACTTTGGAATGGACTAGCGAGCAGGTGGATTTCGTCAGCAATTGAACAAATTGTTTGCGGGCACTGCCATTGCGTTCTCCGTTCTTGAGCCCACGTAAATGGTATCTCGGACCTGGAAGGACACACGACACTGGCTTCGACCGGATGAACAAAGGCGACACCTCCTACACAGCTTTTCAACCGCCTCGAGCACGAATAGCACTGGCCAGATGTTGGCTCCGATGGCTGACTGCTTGCCATAACTTGTGGTCAGGCACCAAGACTTGACCATACCCAGGGCGAGAACAATTTCCACAAAATGATCGATGAACAGTGCTCGACTATTGGGGATTGTCCAAGCTAGGCAATCATGTTGAAGTTCTGTGAGCATGCTTAAGGAGTGTGGCCAGTGACCGTCTCCAACAGCTGGCCACAGAATGGGTCGTGATGAAGATTCAGCGAGTTGCGTCAGCTCTTTGGCGTTTCAATTCTGACACGACCTGCGATCAGACCAGAAGAGCAACCTAAAGCCAAACGGAATATATTTGCGCTTGGTCTGCTGTGGATTGATCAGTGATATATTCATCACCCCCCAAAGTCAGTTGGTCGATGACCTCCCCCCTCCCCACCTTTCCTCCTCACATCAGCACAATATTCTTCAAGAGTCACTGTTACATATTGCGAATATCAGGACGAATGCAAAACTTCATCACCAGACACACTCGCTTCCAGAGCTTTGAACCTGGTTACAAACATTGTCCTGTCTCTACACTACCTCCGCAAGTGCGCAAACCAAGAGGCAGTGATGTCGTTCCAGAGAACCATGACCTGTCAGCGGCGCTACAAAGCCTACAAGCCCGCCCCAATCATCCATCACATTGAACACCCCAGAGGCAACGGCCTGCGCATCTATCGCAGCGAGGACTGGTCACCCACGACCAGCACCGACATCGTCCAACAATTTTCAAAATACCCGAAAGCCATCAGCTCGACAATCACACTCCTATCACCACGGAAAGCCTCCTCTCATCATCACAATAAGCTCCTCAAACAGCAGCCCAAGCCCTATATAGACCCCGACACAATCGAAGTCTACGATGGCCACCGAAAAACCCAAGAATTGAGCCACAGCCTGCAGATCCCTAGTCTCGCCGGCGGCATCGGCATCGCTCTAACAGGGCGCTACGCGCACGGCCCTAGGGCGGGGCAACATGCGCGCGACGACGCGTTTATGGCTCATCTGGTGGAGGGGCGGATGCGGGAGACGGCGAAGGGTTTGCTGGGCGAAGTGACGGAGGCGAGAAAGAAAGGACTGGAGATGGGTAAGGTGTTGGTGTGCTATCGGGACGAGGAGACGTTGGCCCAGGATCGGAGGATGGTGTGGAATAGCAGGATGGTGGCGGAGGAGGTGAGAGTAAGGAAGGGCCTGGTGCGGATGGTTGAGGAGGCGCTGGGCGAGACGCCTGATTTGTGGCCGTATCATGTGCTTGAGGAGAAGGCTGTGTGTATTGGGCCGGAGAGACTGGTCAGGGTAATGAGTATTTGAGGTCTAATTTGCTAATACTAATATGCTTTCCCTAGACTGCTCTGTTATACAGTGCAACGAATTCGAGCTTAAACCAATAATGTAACATCCAAGTCTTCGAGCAAGGTGCTTTGTGCAAAACCCCTTTTCTGCTGCCGAGTGTATGGTCGAGGCTCAGACGACACGGCGTTGTGGCGAGGATTTCATTGCTGCGACACATTTGATGAGTTCCCAGGCCCTTTGCAAGCTGCTTGTGTGACATGTTGTGCGATAGATGGATATCACTCAGTGGATCGCAGGACGGCACAATAGGCATCCTGGCATCGTACGAGTGTGCCGCTATAAGGCTGTCCCCAGTCATCTCAGACTACCTTTTCATCATTTAGCACCAGTGTTGGTAGCTGTCTGCAGTATTAGTACTCGTAAGACGATTGTATTGTTTAAAAGAGTATATATTAGCGTTCATGGTTAAGGTCTCGAAGTAAGATTCATGGTAAACGTTTACCCACTTAAATAATTAGCTAATATATTGCAAACTTTTAAATATCGAAGACTATTATTATACATTACTAATAGAGCTTTAATTAGCTATAATATTTATAACTTTTATTTTATTACAATATACTTAATATAAAAGATAAATAAAACTAATTAAAATTAAATATATAAATATTTAAATAATAGTTTTATACCTTTATATTATATTAAGCTAAATTATATTAAGTCGAAGTATATCTTACGTAAAATTCTTTTACTTAAAGAATTAATTTAAGATATAAGTATATTAAGATAAATATATATTAAGTAAACTGGTAATAATAGGCTTATAGGGTTACCCCTATTAGCATTGCATAAGTTATTAGCGATAAGGCGATAAGGCCCTTTATATTACCTCTTTAGACTTAGCTATAAAGCTAAATCATTTTACTAATATAATAAGCAATTAATTAGTTATTAATAAATAATACTATTATTTATTCATATAAGTAATATATTACCGTAATATACCTAATAATTAACGAATAAATAACG